>JBBPBX010017265.1:33487-47073 GCA_038048925.1 Garcialebias charrua | reverse complement strand
CGAGCTAACTTGGAATAACAAAGCCGACAGCATTTTTGGAGATGCAGATAAACCGGACTGCCCGGAGCTGCGGATTCGGGGGAGCTAATGCTAACAGATGCAGCTGAAGGCGGCGCAAGCAGACGGCTTTCGGTAAGTTATTAAAACTTTTTCTGTATGAAGTTAGGATACTAACAGTCCTTTCTGTCTGGACTAGACAGTTGCACTGCACTTTGACTGCACATAGAGCGCGCGGAGGGGGGGGCGAGAGACGACGTGTCTGTCGTGTGAAAACAAAAGGCGGAGAAAAGCACTGTTGTACAGAAAAAACTGTACAGGTATGTGTTTATAGATGAATGTGTGGTGTAATGTGCTAGCTAACTGCTTGTAAATAAAGTGTTGTGCATGTTTAAGGATCAGTATGTACGCTTGTTCAGTCTCATGTTGATAAACGGGTGTGCGCCGCAGCGCTAGCGTCTTTTTTCTATTTGCGAGCAAAGTTCCGGTTTTACGAGATAGCCACTGCGGGCCGTTCCGATGTACGAATTTTCGGTTTACGAGCAACTCATAAGTACGGAACTCGCTCGTAAGTCGGGGACCACCTGTATTTTATTTTTTTTGTGGTACCAAGTACGTACTTCGCCTATCCTAACACACCTAACACAGTGTAATTAATACAGTACAGTAATAAAAATATAAATTAAATAAAAATATAATTGCTTACTTTGAGGTGGTCAAACGCAGCTGCTGCGTCCTGTGTTAGCTCCCGTGTTAGCTTCTGGAGCTAGCCAGGCCGGAGGTGTTCGCGCGGCGGCCTGACACAATGGCGATAATCCGCAGCTGCCTGAGACATCCACAAAGTTCACAGAGACGTTTCCAGCTAGTAATTAATCCATATGAAGCGATCCTGGTCACCAGTCTTCAAAGGCCGGCTCCCTGCAGCCGTAACTGACCTAAGATGGCGTCCGGTGTTCTGCTGTAACTAGTGACCCTGTAAACTGGAGACTTTCAAAGCAGCCGTGACTGACCTAAGATGGCCTCCGGTGTTCTGCCTTAACTTGTGACCGTGAAAACTGGAGACCTTCTTCCTGTTATGACCGGAAGTTGCACAATTATTGCGCAATCATGACAAAAATGATCAGAAATGATCATTTTTATCATAATTATTATTTATAAAGCCTTTAAAACAACCACAGCTGCAACAAAGTGCTGTACACATGAAATTAAGAACATTTAAACACACACACAAAAAAAAAAAATTTTTCATACGGTAATGTCATATTTTTATTAAATATGATACGTTCGTAGGTCCGGGCGGCCGTAGGTCGATGGAGTCGTAGGTAGGGGGTCACCTGTACAGTACCTTCTTACCTGTCTCTCTACTTACTGTTCCTGTAGTAGCCCAGTCACTTGGAAGCTCTTTCTTACCACCCAGAGCCTTTAACAGCTCCTCTCTGAATTTCTCACAGCATTCTTCCTTCTTCAGCTTCTACCATTTGGTCTTCTTCTCTGATTTTGCTCTTTTTCTCTTCTTCACAACGACTAGTCATTCTACACACAACCATCCGATGCTGTCCGGCCATGCTCTCCCCTGCCACAACCTTACAGTCTCCAATCTCCCTCAGGTTTCTTCTACACAGAATGTAGTCGATCTGCGTACTCCTTCCTCCACTCTTATAGGTCACTCTAGCCGTTTTCGCATTGCACAGCCCTCCCCGGCCCAGCTTGTCCCGGGTTGCCCCTGAGCCTAGCCTGGCCCGCCCCCGCTCATTTTGCAGTGTGCGGAGAGCCGCAAGTGGGTGGGGAGTTCTTAGCCAGCGCCATTTCCTCACTTGGTTGAACTTATTTTACGTTTGTCTTTTATTGGATAAAAAAAAATGGAGTTTGTGTTAACCACAGGCATAACATAAACTCCTTTTTTAAAATCCAATAAAAGACAAACGTAAAATAAGTTCAACCAAGTGAGGATCGAACCCGAGTTGAGATAAAGTTTGGAGTGGAAACCCGACGCGATTCCAGTGAACCACGAGGCGTATTGCCATTTCCAGGTCCGACGCAGGCTTAAAAACTTGCAGTGGGTGGGGAGTTCTTGTGTGCGCGCTTGGTGTTATTTACGTTCTAAAATAAGCTGATTTGTAATCAGTTAACAAAAATTAAACTCAGAAGCACTACCGTACTTTTCGGCAGATAAGACGCAGTTTTTTTTGCTAATTTGAATGCCCTCCAGCTTATACGCCGAAGCGTCTTATTTATGGAGTTTTTCCCATATTTTTAGACCCATTTTTGGCTCTGATATCGCCGTTTTTCAGTTTGGCCAAAAAAATGGTGCAGTACCACTTTTGTCCGCTAGGGGGACACTTCCAGAGAGTACACCGACCGTTTCTAGCTCATGTGTCCGAAAAAAGCCTCCTCTTCTCGGACTGCTCTGTCGCTGCCCGGCCACCTGCTCTGGAGGTAGCTACTATTAGCTGTGATGTTAGCTGTTTTTTTAAGCAGGATAACTCATAAACCACACTGCAGATTTTCTTGAAACTTACAGAGCATAATTATTTGGTGGTCATTTACAAACTGTTAGCTGCAGAAGATTTTCAGAGCTAAAAAACCCGCTCTTTTAGCTTTGTTGTTAGCGGTATAGCTACAGCTAACAGATATCTACTGTTTAGATAAACAGCTCTTAAACCACTTGACGGCTATTTTTTAGGCTTTTAGAGTGTAATTATATGGGTTTAATTTACAAACTGTTGCCCTGTATAAGACATTTGAGATAAAATTCTATTTTTTATTCTTTTTTTAGAGACGGAATCGTCTCATTAGCTTCGGTTTTATTTCCGTTTATATTGTTATAAATCATAAACCACTCGGCAGATATTTTTTAGCTTACAGAGTGTAATCATATGGGTTTTCATTTACAAACTGCTGACCTGTATAAGACATTTGAGATAAAATTCAATTTTTTATTATTTATTTTATTAGCGCACACGACCGTTTGGAAGACATCAAACCGAAACAATTTAAATTCAGTAGATTTGACCATTTCGTGAATTGATTAAGGAACGGTTAAGCTCAGGAACCCTTGTGCTATAATGTCAGCTAAGAAAAAATTTTTTCTCGGCAAACAAATAATTGTTTTTACGTGTTAATCTTGTAAAGTCCTTCCATGCTGGCTCGCTTCTGTGGCCGCCATTTTCAGCAGGGCAAATGAGGCGCTGACGCGTCGCGTAGCGGTGACGCATAATAGATGCAACTTATAGGGCGAAGCGGCTTCATTTATGGATTTTTACAAATTATTGCCAATAATTGGACAAAGCGGCTTATACACAGAAGCGTCTTTTCCGCCAAAAAGTACGGTAATATATATATATTCAGCTAACACATATTTTTTAGGTGTTTCTGTAGTTATATTTTAATGAAATTCAGCTCGCGCTGAAAGGCGGAAATGCTAAGGTGCGCGCTTTGTGTTATTTACGTTCTAAAATAAGCTGATTTGTAATCAGTTATTAATAATAATAATAATAATAAACTTTATTTGTATAGCACCTTCCTACAATGCTTGCATTGACCAAGGTGCTTAACAGGACAGAAAATATAAAAAAAACCGGTACAATAAATCAGTGAAAATAGAATAAAAGTAACAGCAATAAAATGAGGCAATGGAAATAAAAAGCTACATACTAAAATACCAAAGTAATAAAAGTTACACACTGAAAGCTTTTTTGAACAAGTGGGTCTTCAGTCTGGATTTAAACAGAGTCAGATCAGAGGTGGCACGCAGCTCAAGGGGGAGGCTGTTCCAGGCTTTTGGGCCGGCAACAGAAAAGGACCGGTCTCCCCATTGTTTGTACCTTGAGCGAGGCACCTCCAGCAGGTGTTGACTGGCAGATCGTAAAGCTCTGCTGGGCTGATGGACTTTCAAAAGTTCTGAGATGTAGAGAGGTGCGAGTCCATTCAGAGCTTTGAAAACAAACAGCAGCAGCTTGAACTGTATCCTGAACTGAACCGGGAGCCAGTGTAAAGAGGACAGGACAGGAGTGATGTGTTCATATTTTCGTGTGTTGGTCAAAAAGCGCGCGGCAGAGTTCTGTACAAGCTGTAAACGGGAGATGGAAGATTGATTAATTCCAACATACAAAGCATTACAATAATCAAGTCTGGAGGTCACAAAGGCATGGATGGCCTTCTCCTGATCACTACGGCTGAGGAGTGACTTTACTTTAGAGAGCAGACGGAGCTGAAAGAAGCTGGTCTTGACAACAGAACTGATCTGTTTACACAGTTATTATCAAAAATTAAACTCAGAAACACTAATATACTGTATATATTCAGCTAACACATGTTTTTTTAGGCGTTTCTGTAGTTATATTTTAATGAAATTCAGCTCGCGCTGAAAGGCGGAAATGCTCTGTATGGGTGCGCACTTTGTGTTATTTAAACTGGGCCCAGGAGCTCGGCCCGCTTAGAACCTCCGTCGGTCGGGTTCTAAAACTCGTGCTGACGCCGGCCCGAAAAGGCAACTGCGAACAAGACGAACCCGGGTTAGAAGCCGGGTCGGGCCGGGGAGGGCTGTGCAGTGCGAAAACGGCTTCTATGTTCCCCACCCCTCTTTTGGAATAGGTATTGACTATATCCATTTCAATTCTCTTGACAAATTCCACCACCATCTGTCCTTCCTGGTTTCTTTCCTTGACACCAAACCTACCCATCACTTCCTCATCCCCTCTGTTTCCTTCACCAACATGTCCATTCAGGTCTGCTCCAATCACCACTCTTTCCTCCCTAGGAATACTCTCTATCACTTCATCCAGATCTTTCCAAAATGTATCTTTCTTCTCCTCATCACATCCAACCTGTGGAGCATAACCACTGACTATGTTTAGCATCAGACCTTCTACTTCTACCTTCAGGCACATCACCCTATCTGACACTCTCTTCACCTCTACTACATTCTTTGCCAACTCCTCCTTCAGGACCACCCCTACTCCATTTCTCTTTCTATCCACACCATGGTAAAACAGTTTGAACCCTGCTCCAATACTGCGAGCCTTGCTGCCCTTCCACTTGGTCTCTTGGACACATAAAACATCTACCTTTCTTCTCTGCATCATGTCAGCCAGCTCTCTACCTTTGCCTGTCATTGTCCCCACATTTAGAGTTGCAACCCTCAGTCCAATCTTCACTTTCCTCTTCTCCCTCTGTCTCCTGACACGTTTCCCTCCTTGTGGTCTTCGACTAACTCTAGCACAATTTCCGCTGGCACCCTGTTTGTCAACAGCACCAGTGGTGGTCGTTGTTAACCCGGGCCTTGACCAATCCGATATGGTTTTGCTTTGATGAACTCGCATTATGGTTTTGGCAAAAGTGTTTTACATCGGATGCCATTCCTGACACAACCCTCACCATTTACCTGGGCTTAGGTCCATTACAAGAGTTACACTGGCTTGTGCTCCCTGTGGCTGGTTTATTATATAAGTACAGTCCATTTACCATTAAACGGCTGGAGCAGTCCTGAAAGCAGCTGAATCAGAATCGGTCAAAGGAAAAGAAAACAACAAGGTGATGCTCGTTTTGTCGGATAAAACGTAGCAGAAGGAATCACCTCACTACATCTTAGGCGTCCCAGCAGGTGTCGTGCCACCGACAGCGGATAAGAAAAACATGTTTTCATATCGCTGACTTAGGTGTGAATGAATTTGTTTGCAAGAGTTTCTTCAGAGCAAATGGCAAGAACAGAATTTCTTGTTGGACAGAGCAGAGTCCCAAATAATTCAATGTAACTCAGCCAACTGTGTGAAATAAAACTGGGAGAAAAGGTTCAGATCTTTTTCTCTGTTTTTTTAAAGTTGCAGTATGTAGCTTTTTTTATAAACATTTCTTCTCTCTGTGACTATTTTTGACAGAGTGATGTTAAACAGGTAATCTTTGAGAAATACTATATTCCTCTGGCGTCACCCGGTGGTTAAAATAGCATTTATAAAAACCAGAGCGGGCCGTGTTTGACCAGCCAATAAAAACAGAGTTATTTTCATGAACGAGCTTCCCCCGCCCTCCCCCCGCCTCTCCCAGCTGCAGCGCGCAGCCGGGCACGCTCCCGTCTCAAACAGTAGCTGTTTCAAGATGGCGGAGGTGGCGAGAGCTTCGAGTGCTCAGGATTGCCAAGCGATGCAGAGTTAGCAACTTTCCTGCTTGAAAAGTAAGTGTCTTTGCTTGAATCATGTGATAGCGCAAATGCCATGATATTATCTACAACAGGCTAAAACCGTTTTCCGGCCTACAGCTGACGTGATGCTAATGGCAGCAGCTAACTCATTCAACCTCAGTATTGTTTCGATACGTACATTTAGTTATCCTAACTTATTGTATTGTGGATCAGCAAGCAGATATGATGAAAGTACTGTAACTGCGCTGTCTGTGTAAGAGATGCATGATCACAACAACTAGCAATTAGCATATTGTCTGCAGATCATTTGGTGTTCATAATCGAAAAGTCTGTTAGTTGTACTACACAATATATGTTGTTGATGCATACATCTCAACCTCTTTGGACGTTTACCTGTATAAAGGGCCTCAAAAATCATTAATTTTTGGAATAAAATCTGTAAAACTTGCGGTGGGGTGGACGAGTTTGTTCTGCTGCGGACATGAGCCTGCAGTGAAGCAGGATGAAAGGAGAGCGTAAAAAGTTCAAATTTTACTTCTAGCAGCAGAACAGGATGGAAGATGGCTGTTTGATGCTATTTTTTAAATCATCCTAAATGCTTTGATATGTTAGATAAATTTGTCATTGTGTGATAAATGTGTTGAAAAGAATATCTGATTATTGTTTGAACTACATTATATGTTTTTATGCAGAGATGATGACTTTGGGGAAGGTCTCAGAAGTGAATTTGGGGAGACTCCCATTCAGGTTTTGGAAACAAGGTAAGTAAGGGGAAACCATATTTATGTCAAGATTATTTTATGGTTTGCACTGCAACTAATATAACTGTGATCATAATATTATTACACAATTTTAAAATGTAGATGGTAAGGTTGTATGTCTAATATTGTTTATGAAATGTATTTCCACCAGATATTATGGTAGGCAGAAACAAAAACCAAAGTTTAATAGTTGTTTTTATATAATCCATCCATCCATCCATTTTCTTCCTCTTATCCGGGGTCGGGTCGCGGGGGTAGCAGCCTAAGTAGGGAGGCCCAGACTTCCCTCTCCCCAGCCACTTGGAGCAGCTCCTCCGGGGGAATCCCAAGGCGTTCCCTGGCCAGCCGAGAAACATAGTCCCTCCAGCGTGTCCTGGGTCTTCCTCTGGGTCTCCTCCCGGTGGGACATGCCCGGAACACCTCACCAGGGAGGCGTCCAGGAGGCATCCTAACCAGATGCCCGAGCCACCTCAACTGGCTCCTCTCGATGTGGAGAAGCAGCGGCTCTACTCTGAGTCCCTCCCGGATGACTTCTAAGGGAGAGTCCAGACACCCTGCGGAGAAAACTCATTTCAGCCGCTTGTATCCGAGATCTCGTTCTTTCGGTCACAACCCAAAGCTCATGACCATAGATGAGGGTGGGAACGTAGATCGATCGGTAAATTGAGAGCTTTACCTTTTGACTCAGCTCTCTCTTCACCACGACAGACCGGTACAGCGCCCGCTTCACTGCGGATGCTGCACCTATCCGCCTATCGATCTCACGCTCCAGTTTTTATATAATGTATTTCTTTATTGTTATGGCTTTTCTGTGCTGCAATTTTAGTGGACATAAAATTAGAATAATACAGATGCACAATATTGACAATAAATATCTTTGAAGCTTATTTTTTTATTATTTTATTTTTCTAACCGCGTCACAGAAAATGTACAACTTTATAAATTTAAGAATTTTTAAAAAGATGACTTAATTAAAATTCTGTGTTCATGTATAACATACACTTGCACTGAACGTACGTATTTTAGTGCGTGTTAAAAATATGATTTTGTCTATACTTTCGAGTTAGTCTCATTAACTTTTATTGAGAGAATTTATTGTACTGGTTCCCAAGTACATGTTTCTTTATTTCATGATCAAACTTGATTATTGTTGCTTTAATAAAATATGTAATGTGTTTCCTCAGTATCAATGTTAGTTTGTTTTTACGTTTATATTTTTTTTGTTTCAGTATGTCTTCGCTAGACATTACGACGACAATGATGAAAGTGACTTGTTATTGCATGTTCTCTCCGTGCATGCGTGGGTTTTCTCCGGTTTCCTCCCACAGTCCAAAAACATGCATGTTAGACTGATTGGTAACTCTAAATTGACCCTAGGTGTGAGTGAGACAGGTCTCTCTTGTAAATGAGTCCCCGTGGCTCAACGAGGCTAGCCTGTATAAATAAAGGTTGAATGAATGAATGTTCTTCTTCCCCAGGTTGTCAGCGCTGTCCTGTTGATGATGATGGTGGTGGTGGTCCCACAGACAGCAGCAAAGCCACACAGGAAGTCCTTTGAAGGTTTAGCAGAAGAAACGGTCCCTCTGCGTTTGGACCCAAACAATTTAGTTCCCAGCCTAAAAGTCAGTTCTTTGGCCAGCGACTCCATCTCACCGTGGACCTACAAGTGAGGCTTCAGCTCCTCAGTGTGTTGTCCTTCATGAAGCTCAGAGTCCTGTTAACAGTTTTCGTCTCCTCTCTGTCCTCAGCATCTCCAGGGATGACAACATGTTCCCTCATGCGCTGTCGCAGGCTCACTGTTTGCTCAAAACCTGCCTGGACCACCAAGGACTGGAGGACGGGGGCCTGGAGTCCCGTCCCATTCTGCATCAGGTGCTGGTTCTGAGGCGAGTCAAGACGCCAGGGCCAGGCACCGCCTGGAGTCCAAACTCATCTCAGTGGGTTGCACCTGCGTGAGACCGAAGGTGATCAACCAGCACTGAGGACTGACCCATGGAGACCAGATGAAGACCATCTCCACGCGGGGTGTCCTCCAAAGATCTGTGGCAGGGTGTGGCCTTGGGGCAATTTCAATCCCAAAAATCCTCAATTAAAAGAAAAGAACTTTTAAACGAGTTGATGAAGTTTATCAATGAACCTTAATTTTTTTATGTATATATACTGTATATATATATATTCATTCATTCATTCAACCTTTATTTAGTCAGGTAAATCTCATTGAGCCTCGAGGGCTCATTTACATAAGTGACCTGCTACTAACTAAAGAATGATGAACAGCAATGGTAGAATTTCTGTTCATCATTCTACATCATATATATATATATATATATATATATATATATATATATATATATATATATATATATATATATATATAATATATATATATATATATATAGATATATATATATATATATATAGATATATATATATATATATATAGATATATATATATATATATAGATATATATATATACATATATACATATATAGATAGATATATATCATATATAGATATACAGTATATATATAGTATATATACTGTAGTTATAAATATAGTTATTTTTTTATATAGATACCTATATTTATAACTATATATATATATAGTATATATACATATAGATACCTATATTTATAACTATATATATATATTATATATATACACAAATGAAAGAGTGGAGATCAGGTGGTTCTCTATGGACTTTAGATGTTTGGACAAGCTGACAATCTGGAGAAGCTCCACATATTTATTGACCTGACCCACTTAAGTGAAGACCAGATCAGTCACCTGGGCCCTGCTTGCTGTTCTGTTGCCCTGAAGGCTGCAGGTTAGGAAGAATTTGGAGTTAATTAAGTTCTGTTTAATTTCTGTCCAGTTTTATTAAAAAGTTATTTAAATCAAACTAAGTACACAACAGAGTATTTAACATCAGGGTGGATGCTCAGTGCTTTATTTATGGTTATTTAAGTGCGTTATGTAACGGTTTGATGATCCTTGTCACATATTTATTTAGGTTTTTTGTGTATTTATTGTCTAAATAAATAAATAAAAAAGATTTTGTCGCTGTGTTCTTTCAAATAGAAAATTATTTCACTGCATGTTCATGAAGAATCATCAATTTAAATGTTTGCATGAAAACAGGGTGACTATGAGAACTGTTTGTTTTCATCAACTCCCCCTGTGAGCATCGAATCTCATTATGTAACAAAACCAGAATATGAACAAGTCCAGCTGGAGTGCATCAACCCAGGTTTGACTCTTCTCAAGAGCTGAGTGTCCCCGGCAGCACGCAGCTGTTTTCCTCTTCTTCGGACCGTAGGTCTCTGGGTGTAAATTCCTCGTCTGAAGACCATCGACTTTCAAAACTAGATGCGTAACACAGATAAAATGTCACACACTGCAGCAAAGTATTATAACATAACTTATTGAAAGGGTTATACATAATTTACGATACTTTATTACAAATACGCAAAGATTTGAGAAGGAAATAGTCGATCGAGTGACTGCGCCGACGCCATCTTAGAACTGTGTTTACAATGCATGCGCGTTCACGAGACAGGCCAAGCTGTGGAGGAGGAGCTAAGGAGGCGGAGTTGCAGGTCAGCCAGAGTCCAAGGGGGAGGAGGGAGAAGGGTCTCTGCTCGAAAATTTCCTAAGTTTCAGGGCTTTACAGAAACTGCAGACCGTGCCTTTAATGTCTGTTTTACTGAGAGGGTCAGTAAAAGGCATCACTGGAACAGTTCAAATAGACGAAGGTGTAATCCTGCATCACAGTCAGACCAAGGTTAGGTCCACTACACACGTACCACTCTACACTACACACGTACCAATCACTGGCTGAAAGTGTTGTTTCCTTTAATATTGTCTCCTGGTGTGGGGACAACCTAGTCAGAGACAGGAACAAGTTGTCCCTGGTGGTCAAACAAGGTAGTACAATCATTGGTCATCAACAAATGAGCAGGCCTACCGGTATTTGTTCCCTCTGCGGTGAGTGTCCTTAATGGCATCCTATTTAAACGCAGCCTCACATGACAATTGTCTGCTGGGATGTTTTTATTGTATTATTGTATTGAATGTTTTTAATGTATTGTGTAGTTTAGATTTTTTTTATTGGGTTAGCAAAGCTACGTTTTATGACATTTTTAACTTGTATTGTTTTTTTTTGTGTGTGTGTGTGTTTTTTTTATAAGCCAGATGTCAAAGATGGAATTTTATGGACAATAAAGTTATATTGAATTGAATTGAACTGAACTGAATGGACATGTTTTGGGTTATATGTTGTGCAGGAGGTCCAGTTGCTGACAAGTTTCCAGGTTTAAACCGATTCTTCATTTTGTAGCACCATCATGTCTTCAGAGAGAACTTTGTGAGTTTATTTAAATTTTCTCTCAAATCTAAGAACAAACAAAAATCGTCATTGAGGTTGTAAACAGCCACATTCCAATAAGATGTACTTAAGTTCACATTATAAACAAATTAATGAGCTGTAAAAAAGTGAACTATTTTCCAGGGATGACGAGGACACGTTTAAGATCCTGATTGCGACAGATATTCACCTTGGTTATCTCGAGAAAGATGCAATCCGTGGCAGTGACACCTATAACACACTGGATGAAATCCTGAAATGTGCAAAGACAAATCAGGTGCGTGCACTTTAGTAGATGTGAATGTAATTATTTAGTTGACTTAAAATATAAATACAGTTTCCTTGTATGGGTCTCCCTTTTGTTCATTTGCTCATTTTAAACACTCTCCGTTTTTCCTTTCACGTCTTTTGGCAGGTTGATTTCATCCTCTTGGGGGGAGATTTGTTTCACGAGAACAAACCGTCACGGCGATGCCTCCACAGTAGCATCACCATGCTCAGGAAATACTGCATGGGAGACTCCCCGGTGACCTTTAACATCCTCAGTGACCAGACAATCAACTTCAACACAACCAAGTACGTTTTCTTTCTTCTATTCTGCTCTGCTCTGTCAATCAGAGCTGTATGGTATTAAATAAATTACATTTGATTTTTTGTAGGTTCCCGTGGGTGAACTATCAGGATGAAAACCTGAACATCTCTATTCCTGTGTTCAGCATTCATGGCAACCATGATGACCCAACTGGGGTGAGTTGTCCTTTTCCAGTAGTGCATTTCTGCTGGGTTTGTATCAGTGCGTCTTGATGATGTCTTTATTTGTTTCAAGGCGGAAGGGTTGTGTGCACTGGATCTGCTAAGTGCTTCTGGTCTCGTCAATCACTTCGGCCACTCCCAGTCAGTGGAGAGGATAGAGATTAGTCCTGTCCTCTTGCAGAAAGGCAGCACCAAGTTGGCCCTTTATGGTCTTGGTGAGTTTTTTTTTTTTTTAAGAACCAGTAGTGTACATCTTTGCCTTACCTTCGGCTGCACCATGTACCAAAACTTTATTGTTGTCTCAATATATCAGTTGAGAACTGTTTCGATTTCAATAAATTGTAGACTTTTATATTCTAAGTGCATTCATTTATACTTTGCCTGCCAATTATATTTTTTGACCAATCAGAAAGACTTAAAGATCCATTGACAACCGAGTGTGATGCGGCCGGGATGAGGATCAGTTCCTCCAAATCCGAGGCCATGGTCTTGAGCCGGAAAAGGGTAGCATGCCCTCTCCGGGTCGGGGAGGAGGTCCTGCCCCAAGTGGAGGAGTTTAAGTATCTCGGGATCTTGTTCACGAATGAGGGAAAACTGGAGCGTGAGATCGATAGGCGGATAGGTGCAGCGTCCGCAGTGAAGCGGGCGCTGTACCGGTCTGTCGTGGTGAAGAGAGAGCTGAGTCAAAAGGCAAAGCTCTCAATTTACCGATCGATCTACGTTCCCACCCTCATCTATGGTCATGAGCTTTGGGTTATGACCGAAAGAACAAGATCTCGGATACAAGCGGCTGAAATGAGTTTTCTCCGCAGGGTGGCTGGACTCTCCCTTAGAGATAGGGTGAGAAGCTCAGTCATCCGGGAGGGACTCGGAGTAGAGCCGCTGCTTCTCCACATCGAGAGGAGCCAGTTGAGGTGGCTCGGGCATCTGGTTAGGATGCCTCCTGGACGCCTCCCTGGTGAGGTGTTCCGGGCATGTCCCACCGGGAGGAGACCCAGAGGAAGACCCAGGACGCGCTGGAGGGACTATGTTTCTCGGCTGGCCTGGGAACGCCTTGGGATTCCCCCGGAGGAACTGCTCCAAGTGGCTGGGGAATGAGACACGTCTCCTCCTTCTGTCTTCTGAAGGAGACTTGTCTCCTCCTGCTGTCTTCTGAATGAGACACGTCTCCTCCTTCTGTCCTCTGAAGGAGACATGTCTCCTCCTGCTGTCTTCTGAATGAGACACGTCTCCTCCTTCTGTCCTCTGAAGGAGACATGTCTCCTCCTGCTGTCTTCTGAAGGAGACATGTCTCCTCCTGCTGTCTTCTGAAGGAGACACATCTCCTCCTTCTGTCCTCTGAAGGAGACATGTCTCCTCCTGCTGTCTTCTGAAGGAGACATGTCTCCTCCTGCTGTCTTCTGAAGGAGACACGTCTCCTCCTTCTTCTGAAGGAGACATGTCTCCTCCTGCTGTCTTCTGAAGGAGACATGTCTCCTCCTGCTGTCTTCTGAATGAGACACGTCTCCTCCTTCTTTCTTCTGAAGGAGACATGTCTCCTCCTGCTGTCTTCTGAAGGAGACACATCTCCTC
>JBBPBX010017265.1:0-12307 GCA_038048925.1 Garcialebias charrua | reverse complement strand
TAAATAAGCTCCATTTACCATTTATTCCTGCGACGACCACAAGCAGAACCTAAGGAAGATGTGGGAGTTAGCTCATGTATCTGATGTTGGTGTTAAAACATTTAAAAGAGATTGTGCACCGGGTGGTTACTGACTCAGGGAAGCAGTGGGCGGCAGTGACGACCCAGCGCGGTGACACCAGTGAACCTCCACACGTATGCTGGCCAGTATATTGCAGGCTGACCTGCCAGGGCCAGTGCTCGATGACAAGACTGTTTTGTTTATTGTCAAATATGAATTAATACTTTGTTTTACAGCAGCAACTGGCCAACAACTCCTTGCTGACAAAGGGTTTGATGTCAAGTCAGATGTGGAAAAAGGGAAGCTAGTCTGAACCTGGCCACCTCTCTGCATCCAGGATACAAGCAGTACACTGAGGAAGAGGTATGAATTGTACAAGGAGTGTATTGTACATTTATGGACCTGTCAGGCCTGTCATGATCCGAATATATATATTTTAAATAAATTCTGTCGACCGTGACATCACATTGGTTAAGTTTTTGAAGGACATCACGCTAATCCAATGAAAACTCACAGCACTGCTCAGCTGGCTCAGTCATTCCCTCCCCAATTTGACCAAATTTATATACTGTATTCAAATCCATGTTTATTACAGTGATTGATTACTGAAATAGTCCACACATCCCAAAACACATTGATTGTAGTACATTAAATTTAGACATGAACACACCAACCTTTAAATATAAAAAATATATATAGAAGTGGAACTTTTGTTTAGTTTAGTTAAGTTTTTTAATCTGTTAATATACAAATGCTGTTTTAGTCACATTTTATGATTTTGAATCTCTCTAGATAAAGAAAGAGCGTTTACAACAAAAACAGGTCAGTCTCTCTTATCATGGTGACCTAACCAGGCCGAAAGAAAATCCTCTTTGTGACTCTGCTGTTGTCAGATCTGTTCTCTAGTTTATAGTTCAGCTCTCTGGTCATCCAATGACTTAGCACCAGAACCCCATAAACATTAAATATTAGCAGGTTACTTTCTGTCCTTTAACAAGTGAAATGACAAACACAAACACATCTTCTGGTATGTGTTGTTTCTGTTTGTGACTTATATAAATAATGTGTGAGCAGTGAACCATTCTTCACTGCATGACTGTTTGCGTGTATCTGCCTCAATTAAATATGATTCTGCTTGTGAGACATTTAAAGATGTTTTGAACTTCTGGCAGGTCTCTCTGATGGCGTGGAGACTGGACAGGGCCCGCGGTCGTCAGCTACTTCATCTGCCGGAGGGTCTGGATCGAGAAACCCCAGCCAGGGGCTTTGAGCATACCTCAAAAGAAAAAAAAACATGAAGTTTTAAATTCTAGACAAAATAAAGGAATTAAAGAAACATACAGATAAGTGTTAGTGGTTTTTAAAGTTTACTACTACAACCTGCAAAAGGCAACAATGGCACCACGCTCAAAATGTCCTTGTGAAGACCAGCCAGCAGTGATGGACTCATCAGGATGTCGTGGGTTCAAAATGCAGGCTGTTCAGCGTTCTCCTGGAAAACTTCTGGATGCCGCTGTCATGCCTATAATGACACCAACATGAAAAATGTGGTTTTTATCTAACACGTACAGCAAACCCTCGACCTACGTCACCCGCGACCTACGGCAACTCAGACTTACGATTTTATCATATTTAATAAAAATATTATAAAAAAAAAAAATTATTATTATTATTTTTTTTGTGTGTTTAAATGTTATTAATTTCATGTGTATAGCACTTTGTTGCAGCTGTGGTTGTTTTAAATGGCTTTATAAATAAAGTATAATTATTAATATTTCGTTTTTATTACAATTTGATCGTATTTACGCAACTTCCGGTCGTTTCCGGTCGCCATTTTACAATTGTCTACTGCGGTCAATGGAGCTCTAGACGCTCCTGTCAGCTGGCTTTAGAGGACCGTGTGTCCGTTCAGGGTTGCCTCATACGGATAAATTTGCTGGAAACACTCGGTCAACTCTGTGGACGTCTCAGGCCCGGAGGAGCAGCCGCCGATCGCCCCGTGATCGCTCCAACAACGCCGCCCGACATGCTAACGACAGCAGCTAACAGAGCAGCTAACACAGGCGAAGACACCGAGCCGACATGCCGCGGAGGGGCCATCTGCGGCCGGGAGCTCGCCGCAAATGTCCGCCTGGCAGTCGGGGGACACCGAGCTAACGCGGAGATACAAAGCCGACAGCCTTTTTGAATGAACTGACATGCTAACCATTGCTGCTAATGGCGGGGCCTAACCGTAGCTAACGCCGAGCTTGTTTTGGATGGAGGATTATCGCGGAGAAACGGCTTTCAGTACAGTAAGTTTTTTTTTTCTGGCTCCAAATGTATGAAGTTAAGAAGCTAACAGTCATTCTTTTAAACAGTTTTGACCACGTGTGTGCGTGTGGAGCGTAAGGAAGCTGGGGGAGCTCGCACCCGAGCTGATGCTAAAAGACGAAGGCAGGCTTTGACCAGCTCAAAGTAAGACATTATATTTTTTATTTATTGTACAGTACTGTATTCATTTACTGTACAGTTCTGTGCATGTTCATGGCCTAGTATGTCTGCTTGTTCAGTCTCATGCCATTAAATATGTGTGCGGCGCTCCGTTAGCGGTATAGCCGCGACCTATGTCAGAAACGCGGACCTACGACAGGCAGGTGTTTTTGGTCCGCAAGGTACGACAACATCGACCCAAGTCACACACGTAGGTCCCAATCCCTGACGTAACTCGAGGGCTTCCTGTATTAGCAAATCTGTTTGCAGAAGTGGTTTTTTTTTTCAAAAATGTCCAAGAACTATTCCAGATCTTACAATTGTAGAAAACATTTAAAACCATGCATATGTCATTGCATTTATTTCTTATCTAGTGCCACTAGAAAACTGTGGTGTTCCAAACACAGAAAAGATTGAACCTTTACATTAAGATTGTACACAATGCTGTGATGAATATGTTTTGGTATGGAGGCTGTTATTGTGGTTGTAATAACATATCACGCCAGGTGGGGGCGCGCTTGCTGGGTTCAAGTGGGGTTCGACCCACAAAGAAGAGTGAGGAGACGTTCACTGTCAGTTTGTGAAACTAAATAAATAGTTTGCCATATTCTTCCTCCAGTTGTCTGCTTGAACATTATTTTATTATTCAACCTACATGTGTTAATACACAACAAAACTTTCGGCGACGAGGATTGGATATTTCAAGCTGGAAGGCACAGAGTCTGCACACGGAGCGGCTCCATAGAGGCAACACGGACGGTAAAAAGAAAAAAAAAAAGCAGAGCGTTTTGGGTGAGTGAAAGGACCGCCGAAACCGAGCTAAAAAGATGGGGTTTGGAAAGCCAGAAGACTTTCACTTCGAGGAAAGTGAGGAAAGTTTTGATAATTACCGCGAGCGTCTCGAGCAGTATTTTGCTGCAAATGATTTGGACACTGAAGAAGAGAAAACAAAGTCTGTGTTTCTCACGGTGGTGGGGAAAAGATCCCATAGCTTGCTGATGGATCTATGTGCTCCAGATAAACCATCAGACAAAAGCTACAAAGAGTTGGTGGATTTACTGCAGAGACATTACGTACCAAAGACAAACTTTATTGCAGAAAGGTGCAAGTTTCATGGAAGAAATCAAAAAGACAACGAAACAATCAGTGAGTACGTGGCTAGTTTAAGAAAATTAGCAGCAACCTGCAGATTTGGGACTTTCCTAGATGAAGCACTGCGTGATAGATTTGTCTGTGGTGTTAAGAGCAGTGAACTGAGAGACCGGCTGCTCAGCACGGCGCACACCAAAGAGTTGACGCTGCCGCTGGCGGTAGAAATGGCGTTTTCTTTTGAGGTAACTAAGGACAGTGCACAGCAGTTTGCACAGAAAGCTTTCAAGGCTCATGTAGTGGAAAAGAAGGTTACCACCAAATTCATTCATTCATTCAACCTTTATTTAGTCAGGTAAATCTTTTGAACCTCATGGGCTCATTTACGAAAGCGACCTGCTAAAACTAAAGAACAATGAACAGCAGTGATAGAATTTCATTAAACAATAAACAAACAAACAATAAACAATAGAAAACAAAAAGAGAGAAAAAAAAACAAAAAAAGATTTTTTTTTTTTTTTTTTTTTAACAAAGTATCAAAAAACTAGCAAAACATTATAAGGTAGACGTATAAAATCAAAGACAGGAACAAATCTGCATTGGTTTTTGCCAGGATTCCAACAGATTCTGAAAACCATTTAGGGAGGTCAGGGCCGAGAGCTTCAGATCTTTTTGTAAGATATTCCATGAAGCAGGAGCAGAGTAGGAGAAGGCCCTTTTTCCAAGTTCAGTCCTCACTGACGGAACACTGCAGGTAATCATGTCCTGAGAGCGCACACTGTAGCTGCACTCACGCAAAGACATGTAGGAGGAGATGTATGAGGGCAGCAGACCAAGAAGTGATTTAAAGATGAAAATGTACCAGTGGAAGAGTCTGCGTGAGGTTAATGATGTCCAGTTAACCAGTGAATACAGGGTGCAGTGGTGGGTACGATAATCACAACCAGTTATGAATCTTAGTGCACCATGATAGACCACATCCAACATCTGCAGGGTGCTTTTAGGAGCATTCATGTAGAGAATGTCACCGTAATCAATGGAGGGAAGGAAAGTCACAGACACAAGGCGTTTCCTGACATTCAGTGATAGACAGGATCTGTTTCTGAAAAAGAAACCCAGTTTAACTTTCAATTTCTTCACTAGGTTTTCCACGTGGAGTTTAAAAGAGAGATGTGAATCGATCAGGATACCCAGATATTTATAGGAATCAACAAACTCAATAGGGACACCATTTGAAGAAAAAATCAGAGGAGGATCTGCTGGAACCGCCTTCCTATTTGAAAAAAACATCCCGTGAAAATACCGTGAAGCTGAGAAAAATACAGCTACAGGGAAGGCCTGTTATCGCTGCAGTGGAAAAGGTCACAACCCAAATGACTGCCGTTTTAAAGAAAGCGAGTGCCATGTGTGTAAAAAGAAGGGACACATAGCTAAAGCCTGTTGCACACGTAAAGAAGGAGGTTGTTCGAGTACCATCAAAGGAACCATGCATCTGGAGGTTAAGAGGAAAATCAGCGCTCTCAAGCAGCAGGATGTTGGCAGCTGGACTGTTCCACAGTGCCCGCCTGAAGGGATGCCTCAGCTTGCAGATCCAGGAAACAGGCACAAGTTTAAAGGGGACCTAGATGACACCCAAATCCTGTCACATCCAGTCACAGAAGACAGAGCAGCCAGTGATGTTGTGGTTCAGTGCGAGATGAAAGCTGCACCAAACACTGACATTGTTCCAGATCGGACCTTGGACGGTCACGATTTTGATCTGTTTGAACTGAAAACAGGTAATGAGAACATTGTAAAACCTTATTATGTGTATGTCAGTGTAAATGGGTCAAGGGTGAAGATGGAATTAGACACTGGTGCCGCAGTGTCAGTGATATCTGAAAATCTGTATCAGCGCAGATTTAAATCAGTCAAACTTAGTCCAGCGAATTGTGTACTTAAGACGTACAGCCAAGAGTCATTACAGCTGATGGGCAAAATGGTGGCAAAAGTAAAATGTCAAGAAATTACAAAAAAACTAGAACTGCTAGTAGTAAAAGGAAGAGGCCCTGCTTTGATGGGTAGAGACTGGATTAGCCAGTTGAAGCTAGACTGGTCACAAGTAAATAGAGTGGCTCCAGAAACGGTGGAAGATGTATGTGCTCAGTACGCATCAGTTTTCAACCCTGAACTAGGCAAGTTGAAGGGTATTAAAGCTAAGCTACATGTGGCTCCAGAAGCCGTGCCAAAGTTCCATAAACCGAGAAATGTTCCATATGCATTGAGAGAGGCTGTGGAAAAGGAATTGACTAAATTGGAGGCGGAAGGAGTTATTTCACCCACTAGTTACAGTGAGTGGGCTGCCCCAATAGTTTGCATACCTAAAAAGGATGACAGTGTGAGGTTATGTGGAGACTACAAGGTCACAATCAATCCATGGTTAAACGTGGATCAGTACCCACTTCCAAAAACACAAGATCTGTTTGCTAAATTAGCAGGAGGTCAGAAATTTACCAAACTAAACTTATCCCAGGCTTACCAGCAAGTCCAGTTAGAGGAAAGCTCTAGGTGTTTATCTTAGCATGTGATGCATCTCCTTATGGAGTTGGTGCTGTAATCAGTCACCACATGAAAGATGGAAGTGAAAGATCGATTGCATTTGCATCAAGAATGCTAACAAAGACAGAACAAAATTACTCACAGATCGAAAAAGAAGCACTTGGTTTAGTGTTTGGTGTTATGAAGTTTCATGACTACCTTTATGGAAGGAAATTTCTTTTAGTGACGGATCACAAACCATTGCTGAAAATATTGGGACCTAAAACGGGTGTGCCTACTCTAGCTGCTGCTAGATTGCAAAGGTGGACCCCAATTCTAGCTGCATACAAGTACGAGATTCAGTACAAAAGATCTGAGCAACACAGTAATGCAGATGCATTATCAAGGTTACCAATAAAACCAAGTGGAGATGTGGTGTCAAACCCTGTTTACAAAGTATCTTGAGTTACCCATCACTGCGAAGGATGTAGCCAAAGAAACAGAAAAAGATCCTGTGTTAAAGGTGGTGAAACAGTTGGTGTTGACTGGCTGGCCAAAACATGTACAGGATGAATTGCTGAAGCCATATTTTCAGAGACGTTTTGAGCTGACGGTTGAAGATGATTGTCTACTGTGGGGTTTACGAGTGGTGGTTCCCAAGAAATTAAGAGATCAGTTGATTTCTGAACTACATGAACACCACTGGGGAATAGTAAAAATGAAATCACTAGCCAGAAGTTTATTCTGGTGGCCAGCAGTAGATGAGTGCATTGAACAGGAAGTCAGTGAGTGTACCATCTGTCAAAAGCAGCGTAGTATGCCTTGTACTGCACCAGTGCATAAATGGAAATGGGCTGCTAGCCCTTGGGAGAGAATCCATCTTGATTTTGCAGAGGACCACAAGCAGATGTTTCTGGTAGTCATGGATGCTTATGCTAGATGGCCAGAGATTATTCCGATGAACACTACTACATCAGTGAAAACCATTGAAACATTGAGACATTTGTTTGCTGCTTATGGGTTACCAAAAGAAGTTGTAACTGATAACGGTCCTCAGTTTGTTTCACAAGAGTTTGAGTCATTCCTAAAAAAAATGGAGTGCAACACATCAAGTCACCAGCATACCATCCTGCCAGCAACGGATTAGCAGAGCGCTTAGTACAAAATCTTAAGAAGTCGCTAGCAAAGAATCGAGCCATAGGTGGTATGACACTGGAGCACTGTGTTGCAAAGTTTCTTTTAGGGTACCGAAACACACCCCACACAACTACAGGAAAAACTCCTGCTGAGTTATTTCTAAAAAGACAGGTTCGAACAAGACTGTCACTGATCAGGCCTCAGTTTTCTGAGAGAATGCAAAACCATACAGAACCATCTTTGTCACGTGTCAGAGTTTTCACAGTTGGTCAACCTGTATTGGTAAAAAAAAATACAGGGGAGGGGAGAAGTGGTTAAATGGAATTGTGCGGGAGGTCCTGGGTCCTGTAACGTACAGTGTGGAAGTGAATGGGAAGTGTGTTAAAAGACATGTAAATCAGATTCTGGGTGTAAATGGAAATCCAGCTCACTTGACACAAACAGACACTTGTACTGGACATTTTTGGAATGATGAGGATCTTGATACAACCAAAGGTGTGGATCAACAGATGGAAGAAAAAACTGTTGGGAATCAACCTATGGATGTGCCATCAACTTCAGTCGAAGGAAACACTCGTCCAGTCAGGAACCGACGACCTCCTGATAGACTGAATTTGAAACTGTAACTGTAAAAAAGATTTTAAAAAATAATAAGAGTTTGTGTGTGTTTGAAAAAAAGAAAAAAGTGTTTTTTTTTTCTCGATTGGAGAAGTATTGATTTTACAAGGGAGGAGCTGTGGTGTTCCAGACACAGAAAAGAATGAACCTCTACATTAAGATTGTACACAATGCTGTGATGAATATGTTTTGGTGTGGAGGCTGTTATTGTGGTTGTAATAACATACCGCGCCAGGTGGGGGCGCGCTTGCTGGGTTCCAGTGGGGGTTCGACCCACAAACAAGAGTGATGAGACGTTCACTGTCAGTTCGTGAATCTAAATAAATAGTTTGCCATGTGCTTCCTCCAGTTGTCTGCTTGAACATTATTTTATTATTCAACCTACATGTGTTAATACACAACAAATTCATATCACATTGTGTCTGTTCAATGCCAACTGACAGGCCTGCATTCGTCTGGCTGCTGACGATGGCGCCCCTCCAATACGTCAGGTTTCATGCCAGAATAACAAATCTGTGTTTACTCGCCCGTTTAGGCAGCAGCGGAGACACCACTATCTCTCTGAACAGAGATTTATATTGCAAGGTGTGAATTATGCTCAGATTTATATGTGAAAAAATATTCAGAGCTAAATGGGTTTCATCCTGCCAACCAATTAAGATAAGTAAGAAGTATTAGGTAAAACAATTATGATTAGATTTGAGCATTTCTGATTTGTTGCGTTTCGATACACCACCAACAATCCAGCACATTAAACATACACAAGCAACACAACAACACACAGCCCCTAAACACAAAAAAGGGTTAAATCAGGTCATCTGGACAGATTATTTTTGGAAGAAACATGTGTGCTGGGGGGTGGGGGGCGGGGTCCGTGGGACCTCTCACAGAAAATTTTGAATAACAGAGATGCCATTTCCTGCATTTTGGTGTATTTTAACGGGTTGTTCTACATCAACATTTACCTACATTTGTAAATAATAAAATTGCTATTTTGGAGGAGAACAGCAGGTTGTGTGTTCACGGTTCTGAGCTGAACTCTTCTCCGCTCATACTCCAGTCTCGTGGCACCGTTTGAAGCACCTGAAGGCCTCTTGTTGAATTTTTTAATAAATAATAAAAATAAAAATGCGCAATGACTTTGGACTTGTAGGGGCAGAGCTGCCAGATCTGAACGAAAAGTTGCCAGAACAGAACGGGTCAAAATGAGACAGTTCCCTGATCTTGTTCCAGCAAGATCTGGCTCAAATTAACCACTGATTAGAAAGTATTTTATATGGTACATGGTAATACAAGATGTATTTAGTGGCCACCGCAACCCAACTGAGGGGCTGTTTACACAGCGCTTATTTTGAGTGAATCCGCAGATTTCTCTATGCGGTTCTGTCGATCATTTACACGACACCACTGGCCCCCCTCTTTGAATCCAAAGGTTTCTGATTCCACCCTCCAGAGTGGAGGTTTTTCGCTGACCCCCGTTGATAACATAAACATCTCCCGCTGAGCTTTTGTTTGAACTGCATGCGCGGACAGCCAGCATTTCTATCAACAGCAATGGCGGCGGACACGCACCACTTTCAGAACTTCGACTGATTGAATATATTTTGAGTCTCATAATCTACACCTGAATGAAGCTGCATCTGTGTTGGAAGAGACTCAGTCTGATCCAGTTCTAATATCACTGTTTATTGAACGAGGCATGTGGATATTTCACGTGTCACGCTGCACTATAACATACTAAATGTGCTAAATAATATCAGTTTAACAATAATAAACAATATTTATGTTAGCATGGGAGATATATAAAGTTATCTGAGCTAAATGAAGCTGTCTGGACTCGTTACGTCATTTAAACGATGCGTAACATTTTGCGTGTTATTAAAGTTGAAAATGAAGACACCAGGTTTATTTTGTATTTATTTATTCAACACCATTCACACAAACACTGGCAGCCCGCTACATCGGAGCAGATCCGACCATGGACACAGAGCCCTGAGCCCCGAGGTCATACCACCCACTAACAGAGGCCTGACAGAGGTAGGGCACCCAGGCCCCGGCAAGCAGACCCCAGGGTGGGCCAACTCACACCCAAGCCCCCAGCCCCAGATGCCAAGAGCCACCAACATGACATTGTTGACAATGTACACATCCCACCACCTGTATGCCATCATGTGCCCACCACAGACCCTATGTATGTGTGTGTTGTGAGAATGTTATAGGTGAGTGTCTAATTTTATAAAATTGGGACCCAGGTCTCCACAGGACCATGGAGATGGAGGATCCTCCCCTCAGTTCAGTACTGCACCTGCACCCCAAGGCCTTGTTTGAGTGGTGGTGTGATGGAGCCAGCGGAGAAAGGTGTTGGGATGGGAAGGAAGAACTGAGGTGGCAATTGCACTCCCAGGGGGCCAGCTCCCCCACTGACCCCAATATGCACCCTCATTCCCTGAGATCTACCAGGGGAGGGAGGCTCCAATACATCCACCCAAGAGCAGGTGGCAGCCGTACACCCAACAGGCCCAGACACCCCCGGGCCAACAGCACAGAGCCACCCGAGCGACAGCTCTCAATATACCACACCACGTCTGGAATGTGTTAATGCTTAGAGTATGTATTCATGATGATTCTCATCAACTTCCACATACCGGTAAACTTGAGCTCAATAGCTGTCATTTTGAGTAAGATAGTTGTATGGACAAATTTAGATTAGCTGTGGCAGCCATCTTGATTTGGGTTGACTCTGTGAGTCAGTCAGATGCTTTCAGTAGACACTTTCCAAAAGTTTCATAAAAATGTATCCAGTGGTTTATGACATAGTTTGCTAACAGACCGAGTTGACTGTGACAGCTAATGCACGTGTCTGACTTGAATCTGAGTCTGGGTTGTGGATGACTCTCAGCTACCACTGATGGAGATGTTCAATATTTATCATCTAAAACTAATTACTCTGACCCAATAATTATAACCCAGCTCACTTATATCAAATATTCTCTGTTCCCTTTAAACACTTATATTTGATAGTACAAACATGTTGTTTGCTTTTTCTTGATACAGAAAAGACAGTCTTCTAGCCTTGACAAATGTTTGGATTAGATGTTCTTGTTTGATCAGAACCATGACTTGTTTGTTTTATCTGTAAGACGTCAGAGCTTGTCAAACTCCACCTGCTTCTTGTTTAAATAGCTTGTCATGTCCAGTACAATTCGGAATTGTGCTGAACAATGTATTTGAGACCAAACTAAGTTTCAAAAGACATTAAAAAGCCCTTCCCCCTTGCAAGGTTGTTTGTCTGATTTAACACTGTTCTCTTGTTTATCTTGTGTGATTTTTATTAAGGTAACAGGGGTTTAAAATCCCCATCATTATGGTGCCGAAAACCCTTTCTCCCCACACCTGCTCCTGATGACCTCTGAACGGAGCGCAGCTGCGAGGCACGGTAAATATGACAGAAAGTCCAGTGATTGGGTTTGTCTCTGGCCAGCTTCCTCTGTCCTTTTGGTGCGGTCAGGGTCGGGTTGGCGGAGATTTCCAGACATCCACACAGGTCAGCAAGAACGTGAGTGTTGATATGTGTTTGTTGATATGTTGTTTTTAAAACAATTTGATTACAGTAACAGGAACTAGTTCACCCTGAGCCGATGACTTGAAATTTTGAATGAGGTGTCTGCTTTTCGATAACTAGGCGAATTTTGCGCACACGCTAGTTGGCAGAACCAAGATTTCTGTGATTTATAAGCGAGGGCAGCCAAAAATACGCCAAGACCAGAAATGTGAGGCTGGCTGCCAGACCTTTAAATTGGACGTTTAGTGTGTCCGGCCAGGCAAGAAGAGAAATTAAGATTTTTATATTTGACGCGTCATTATGTATTTGTTTAGTACGTTTTTATGTGTATGTTTGTGTTTCTGGAGCCCTGCACCTCTGGCTTTTTCTTTCTCCCATTTTCCTCAGTGTGTGCGTGTGTAGTTTGGCTCCTGGCCTTATCTGTTTTCTGTGGGCCTTTCCTCCCCCCCTGCCTGCAGCCTGTTTTCTGTGTTTTCTGTTCTCTGAGAGTGAATGTGAGTAGGTACTTTGTTTTTTGTGTCTGAGAAGTTGCTATTTTGGAGGTGTAACTGCATCTAAAAGGTTTTCCAGTTTGACATTAATTTGCTCACATATATTAATAAATACTGTACACAAAAGGTTGTCTGTCTAAAAGGAAAAAAAAGAGATAGACCTTTAGTCAGTAAAAAAATATGGCTGAATGAATCAGAGAGACAAAGCATCTGAATATGTTTTTATTTTATTTTAAAACAAGTACTCTAATGGCCTTGAGACAAGTGCAGCTGCGAAAGCTTAACAGAGCCCCCCCCACACACACACCCCTCCCTCCCCCTACCACCCATCCTGCAACCCCCCCACCTCCACCCAACCCCT
>JBBPBX010017264.1:10333-47075 GCA_038048925.1 Garcialebias charrua | reverse complement strand
TACAGCAAGTATGCCAAAGCCCTAAATAAACTGGCGAGGACGAGTTTTGGGTTAACCATTTAGGATCAAAAGAAGCTTTAAATGGTTGTCGACTTGTTTCTGCCCGGGTGAGTAGTGAGATGTATTATTTATTTAGTAATTAGCCTATGCTAACTACGCTATCGCTAATGCTAACAACAAGTTTAGTTAGCCCCCTGTTATTTCTATGTGCGTGGATCTACTTAAAAATAATATATTTAGCTTCTGTAAAGCCAAATTCGTGCTGGAGTTGTATGTGTTAACGTTGAGTCATATGCATTTCTACACTGTAGGTCAGAGATCTACAGTAACTCCATTAAAAAGGTAAGTTAATGTACTGAAAATATTATGATTTTTTTTGTTTTGATAATACAGTATCATCAAGGTGATCGTATCTTCTTTGTAACTTCAGATACTAGCTGGTTAAACTCAAGGTGGCCATACATGGGAGCCTCACCAGATGGAGTCGTTTCATGTGACTGTCATGGAGCCAGGGTGTGTGAAATCAAGGTAAAATTTATTTCTCAAAAGGTTTGGACTACTGCACTGCAGACTTAGCTTTTTTAGATTTTTCTACCTGGATTATTGAGCATGCATTAGGGTACTGCACTGCAGACTTTGCGCACCTCACAGTATGAATGTTACAACTATAATTTTTTACTCAAATCTTTGTTGTTTGCATATTTCACAGCATGTAGCCGTAGTTTTGGGGATGGTCTTGCAGTTTGTGGGATGTTGCCTTGTTTCCAGTTAAAAAATGTGTGACCTTTCCATCACCTTTTAAAACTTAGTCCAGATTAATACATTCTTACCTGTGGAACACACCTGGTTGACAGAGACATAAATATAGTCTCATTTTCTAACATTGGTGTTGGATAGTGAAATGAGTGAAACACAATCTTTAAAAAAGTATCATATTGAAATGTTTTGGAGACTACCGTATTTATTTTTTATGTCTAAGTTTCATTGTCTTGTCCTTCAGTGCCCACAGAGCAAACAGCATGAAGTCGGTCTGAGGATGTGTGCTGGACAGCCTGGTTTTTGTCTCGTCAAGGTTGGAGATTCTGTACAACTGGATAGGAACCATCCTTATTACCATCAGCTCCAGGATCAGATTCACATTGTGGATGTACAATATTGTGATTTTGTAGTATGGAGTGAAAATGATATTTATGTGGAAAGAATTCTGCCAGATGACCAGCTGTGGGAAACAGCAGTTCCCAAAATTCAGCACTATTTTACACATTGCATCCTACCTGAAATCCTGGGACAGAAATCCACACGTGACTAACCAATCTAAGAATCAAGAATGTTATTTGGAGTAGTTGATGAAAGGAGTTTGAAAAGTTTATACAAATTTAAACAGTTGCTCTTTTTTTCCCCAAAAACATTTGTCACTACCATAACATGTTTCAGCTACACCTGTAGCAAGCACTCTGCAGAAGGGTCATGTGATGTTGTTACATGTCATGACAGCTGTTTTTTATTTACAATAATCTTATTTACAATAATCTTAATTGAAAAGTTAAGTATGTTAAATCAAATGATATATTTAAATCAATATGAGATTAGCTTGTGAATTTCAAAGGTGTTCTAATATGTTAAATAACAGCACATACAAATGTCATATGTCACAAATGTTGCAAAATGAGTCTACTTCAGAAAAATGTTTTTATTTCAATAGCAAAACTCATGTCATTTTAACTGACCAATATTCACAAAGATTGGTTATGGAGTTCATTGAATAAATTAAAAATATTCAACCTTATTGGGTAAATTTTTTTTTTGTCTTCATGAACAATTAACATGTACAAATATGGTCTGTAACAGTATTAGTGATTTAATTTACTTTTGATTTACTTTAAATGATAAATACATGTATAATCATTTAAACTTAAAATATTTATATAAATATAGTTGATTGAATTACTTGTCGCTCAGGCCACTCTATTAAGAATTGTAATCTTTCATGGAGAACATGAATCGTTCTAAAACAAATTCGAGACACAGTGGCTTTTGACACATTAAATCTATAGGCAAGGTCTTGAAGCTGCAGATGTAATCTGAGATGCATAAGTATCATAATAAATTGCTCAAATTTGGAGAGTGCTGACAGTGATGACATGCTGATGTATAAGGTTCACAGAGCTGAAAAATTTGCATCAAAACTAAAAAGTTGGGCAGTCCCGTATAAAACTTTGTTTTATCGTTGTTCTGGAAGGTTTCAGGAGTAAATTTAGTCACTGAGACTTTTTCCTTAAGGTCGCAGATCTCAGTTGTGTAGCCTTTCACTGCATCCTCCAGCTTTGTGAGGTCAACCATGCTTAGATCCGTCTGGCATTCTGCATCTGCAAATATTTAATTATTAAAAATTACGTTCAGAAATTCTATAAATAAATAAATAGTATTTTTATTTATTATTATTTTACCTTTGAATCGTTCGTTTTCAGGGGCTGGTAAGCTTTCTTCACAGAGCTCATCTTCCAGACTGTTGGCCTCCTCAGTGCAGAGAAGCTTCCAGGCCTTAGCTCTTTCCCTGCGCCGGAGGGATGCTTCTGTTTGTGGCCACTCGTTACTTCTTTGGTACCCCAGGTTAACAGTGGGGGCCCAGTCTTGGGAATGTACATCACCTGCTG
This sequence comes from Garcialebias charrua, assembly GCA_038048925.1. Classification (NCBI taxonomy): domain Eukaryota; kingdom Metazoa; phylum Chordata; class Actinopteri; order Cyprinodontiformes; family Rivulidae; genus Garcialebias; species Garcialebias charrua. The sequence goes on along the minus strand of JBBPBX010017264.1, from coordinate 44,421 downwards.
CACTCGGACAACCTAAATATAAGACACCACTTTAAAGTAAAACACGTAAATGCCTTTCCTAGCACTAAGCTAACCGCTAACAACATTAGCATTCTAATCGGATTTTTTCTGGGAACAACCAAGTGTTGAACCACTACACAAGCTAGGGCATAACATATCTTACCTGTCTTTCTAGTTACTGTCCAATAAAATATCTGAAAATATGATTTAAACGATACGACCCTTACCTGTAACAAAGTGGTCGCTGCAGACTCTCGTCAGTTTCTGCACCTCCTGTTTTTAGCCGTAGGTTGTAATCCACGTTTGTCGTCTTTTTTCTGTAAGTTTTTTTAAATTAATCCCCTTGTAGCATACTACTTTCGGAACACGAAAATAACTTTTATCTATCTCTCGATTAGAGCGGTTGCAACAACCGTAAACGGCACAGAATTTAGGCATGTTGATGCTGAATCAGCAACAGAAGGAAACGGCTGCGTTTACTTCTTGCCCCGCATCTGCATTCTGTGACGTCACTGCTACGTCATCTGAAACCCAGCAATAAAGTAATAATAAACCGACTTTGGGGTTTATTATTATTATTATCGCCCACCGTCGAACCTGAAGGCGGATAACGGTGTTTCTGCCCATGTGGGCGTCTGTTAGCAAAATATCTCAGGAACCACTGGATAAACTAATGAAACTCTCAGGGAGGAATAAATGCATGAACTTTGGAGTCGGTTTGAATCAAGAGGGCTGCCAGAGCTAAACAACTTTGGCAAATGCAAAATCACGTCACTTTTATATACAGGTAGTCCCCGACTTACGAACGAGTTCTGTTCCTACGCCCGTTCATAATACGAAAATCGCCTTAAGTCGAAAATACATCCAAACGGCACCTCATACATACAGTACTTTTTTTTACCAAGCACTTAGCCTCTATCCTAACACATTACCTTACATAATTATCAAAAACCACATACATTTCAGAGCCATAATGAAGGAAAAAAAGAGTTAATTTCTTACTGGGAGCTGGTCATTTCTTCCTCCGTCTGTTAGCAGGTTAGCTCGTTGCTCAGCTGTCCTCCGCTCCTCCTGTATTTCCACGCGCGGTCCAGAGGTCTGCCTGCTCTGTAAAGGCCCCGGTAGAGCTCTGCGTACGGCCTGTACGCCGCTCTACGCGCGTGTTCTGTGCACGCGCGTGTTCTGTGCACGCGCGTGTTCTGTGCACGCGCGTGTTCTGTGCACGCGCGTGTTCTGTGCACGCGCGTGTTCTGTGCACGCGCGTGTTCTGTGCACGCGCGTTCACAGGCACAGCTCTGCGTTCGTTCTCGCGTTAAATGCTCGCGTTTTCGCTCCAAATTCTTGTCGTAATTTGAGCAGCTGCGCGCAGAGCGTTTACCTACGGGACAAACTGAGGTCGCTGATTGGTCATTTGCTGACACGCCTACTGAATTGATTGACAGGTCGGGTGGGGGGAAAAAAGGCACGAGCTGGCTCAGGCTGCAGCCGCTGCGGTGTTCTAAACTTTATATGTTAATAAAAAGTTCTAAAAAATAAAAACAGGGAGCGCTGTCCTGCAGCCCACCAGGAAATCTGTAGAACCTCGCGCAGCCACGTAGGACCCGAGTTTAATTCGCTCGTGACAAATTCATTCATTTCTCATCATTTCAGTCATGGAGTCAACGGAGGAGGAAGCGATCACTTGACTTTTGGCAAAAAAACAAAAGAAAAGTCCAGATCAGGGATGAAGAAAGGGAATTTAATACATTTGTGTCTCATACAAAACAGTCCAGCGCCGGGCAGTTTATTGTGAGACAACACGCCTCGCGTAGGCGGTCGTAAAATTTGAGCTTTGCGCGTTCGTGCCCTGCGGGGCTACGCTTGTGCCTCTGCGTACGTACGTAAAGCGGCGTACTGCCTTACGCTGAGCTCTGCCGGGGCCCTAAGTTTCCACTCCTGTAAGTTTCAAGCTCCCCTAAGTTTCGTTTCCAGCTCCCCACTTCCCTCCTGTAAGTTTCAAGCTCCCCTAAGTTTCGTTTCCAGCTCCCCACTTCCCTCCTGTAAGTTTCAAGCTCCCCTAAGTTTCGTTTCCAGCTCCCCACTTCCCTCCTGTAAGTTTCAAGCTCCCCTAAGTTTCGTTTCCAGCTCCCCACTTCCCTCCTGTAAGTTTCAAGCTCCCCTAAGTTTCGTTTCCAGCTCCCCACTTCCCTCCTGTAAGTTTCAAGCTCCCCTAAGTTTCGTTTCGGTACCGTATTTTCTGCTGTAAAGTCGCATAAACGACGTCACTCGAAGCAATGCTTTTCAACGGGAGCGCGTTCGTAAAGTCGAATCGCCGTAAGTCGGGGACTACCTCTATATCGAGCTGAAATTTGGTGTGGCAGTAGCTGAGGGTCATAACAAACACGTAATCCGAGCACAACAACCATTAACTGCTGGGTCAACCCCGTTTGTCTGTTAGCAAAATATCTTGTGAGCCACTGGGTGGATTTTGATGAAACGTTCAGAGTAAACATTAGACAACTGTTTTACTTTTGGAGCAGATCAAGATGGCCGCCACTTTGCTCACAAAGAAGTGGAACAGATTTTGTGGCCAGATTTGGTGTGTGGTAGTAGCTGAGGATCACAGAGTGCTGAACATGAAACTCTGGGTTGTGGAGCGTGCAGTCCTGCAGGTGTTGCTTTACACGCTCCAGTTACACGTTGTGCTTTAAAGCTGTTTTACTCCTCCAGGTCTGAGGAGCAGCTCAAACAGCTGAGGAAGGTTCTTTTGGCCCAGATAAAACCATCATCACCAGTAAAGAGAAGCAGGGGACGACTTCCGGATGGGTCGTGATGAAGCGGGTGGTTCTAGAGGAGGATGTTTTGGTCCAGTACGTACCGGGTCTGACAGCCATGGTCCCGTCTTTTCGGCTGCACCACAGAGCAAAGTCCCCGCTCTGAAGGATGTAGTCGTCCTTGGCTTGAAACAGCTCCATTTCTGGACACTTTTAAAACCTTAAAGACAAAAAGAAAAAAAACGAGCTGCAGTATTCTCCTAACAGCTGTTAGCTTAGCCTCGGTTAGCTGGTTAGCCCGCGCTAAAAGCGGCGGCGGCAGCGGGTTCCGACTCGGGCTCAGCTACTCCGTGTCCGCGCATTCTGACATCCGAAGGTCCGCGCGTTTCACCGGAGCCGCGTTCATCCTCAAACACCGGACACAGACGCTCCGGGAGCGATGCAGCAGGCGCGAGCTACTCGTTTCCGCCGTGTGCAGGACGTAACCGACGTCAGTGTCACGTGATGTGACGTCACACCACCACCACCGAAAGAGGCTAACAAAGACTATTCTTCTTCCACACTACTTCCCTGTAGTGCCTCGTGGAAAACTGGATGATGATATCCCTCGGGTAGCGCCGAGTCTATTAAATATAATAGGCTATTAAAAAACTTAAATTAAATAAATCTCCAGGTACTGATGGGCTAACTTCTGAATTTTACAAACTATTCACGGAAGAACTTGCTCCCTTTTTGCTGAATGTTTTTAGAGAAAGTATAGATAAAGAACAATTACCGTCCACTCTATGCCAAGGCTTAATTACACTCATCCCAAAACCACAAAAAGATGTATTAGTTTTAGACAACTGGCGCCCCATCACATTATTAAATAATGATTATAAAATTTTAGCATTATGCTTAGCAAATAAATTGAAAAAAGTACTTCATGATGTTATTGGGGAAACTCAAAATGGTTTTATGGCGGGAAGACACATAATTGATAATATAAGGCTTATCTTAGATTTATTAGACTACGCAGATTTAATATCAGAAAACAGTTTTATTCTCTTTCTTGACTTCCATAAAGCGTTTGACTCACTGGAACATGATTTTTTATTTAAAACTTTGGATCTGTTTGGTTTTGGTGAGCACTTTAAGAAATCAGTACGCACCCTTTATGCTGGAGGCAATAGCTCAATTAAACTAGCTCATGGAACCTCTGGCAGATTTAATGTTGAGCGTGGAATTAGACAAGGTTGTCCAATTTCTCCATTTTTGTTTCTTCTTCCTATGGAGATTTTAGCACATTTCATTAAAAACAGCTGCATAAAAGGTATTCAGATTGCTGGTAGAGAAATATGTCTGAGCCAACTGGCAGATGACACAACTCTATTTCTAAAAGATTGCTCTCAAGTAAAGTGTGCTGTTGAGCTGCTTGGTGAATTTTCTGCAGCCTCAGGTCTCAACCTTAATTTATCTAAATGTGAGTTACTCCCTATTAAAACATGTCATGACACAGAGATCTCAGGAATCCCAGTAAAACACAAAGTTAAATATCTTGGTATTGTGGTGGACCACTAGGGGGCTCTACTCACACCCAGTGGACCGAATGGTTAAGGATGCTTTTATTGTGAAAGGTCCAGAGGACCGGATGTTATGTGGGTATATAAGGCGGAGTTGGGTGGTTTTCCCGCCAGTTAAAGTAGGAGTGAATAAAGTGAAGACCTGCATCCCGTCTCCTGTGTCGTCTCTTCACCACCTCCTACAATTGGTGACCCACGTGAGCTGAATATGTCGACGCATGAAGCTACAGCCAGCTCCCCTCAGCTGTCCCCTGTGGTGGAACCCCCACAGGCGGCCTCGCTCGCTTTTGCGGTGTCCGCCAGGATGCCGGACTTTTGGCTGAACGCCGCCCCGGCGTGGTTTGCACACGTCGAAGCGCAGTTCGTCCTTCGCGGGATTTCTTCAGACGACACCAAATACCACCATGTGGTCGCGGCGCTGGACCCACGGTCAGCCCAGCGGGTAATGAGCCTGCTCGAGGCCCCTCCTGCTCAAGGAAAATACGCCGCAATCAAGGAGCTCCTTCTGCAGCGTTATACGCTTTCAGACGCGGAGCGCGCGGAGAAACTGTTTTCTTTCCCCGGTTTGGGCGATGGAACAGCTTTGGAGCTAGTGGAAGGCATGTTAGCCTTGCGGGGCTCAGGCGACTGCGAGTTCCTCTTCCGCCACCTTCTCCTCCGCAAGTTTCCAGCACAAGTGCGTAATGTCCTGGCCAACTCCACGTTTCTGCAGCAGAAGAATTACCGCGCGCTGGCTGGAGAAGCTGACCGCATTCTTCTAACGACAAGGACCTTCGAAGTCCAGATGGCGGCCCACGGATCTCCAGCAGCGCCCGAGTTTCAAGTAACGCCCTCAGCGCCGGACGAGCCATCGGTGGTAGCAGGGGTCGCTAGCCGCGGGCGGACAGGAGCCGCCTTTTGCTACTACCACAAGCGTTTTGGCGCCAAAGCACGACGGTGCGTCCCGCCGTGCAGCTACAAACCTCAGGGAAACGACAACGCCAACGCACGCTAGCAGCCGCGGCCGTTGGCGACAAGGAAAGGCTGCTTTTCATCGAAGACTCGAGGTCGGGGAGGCGGTTCCTGGTGGACTCTGGTTCGCAGAAGAGCCTTGTTCCCCCGTCTGGCTCCGACACGTTGGCTGAAGGCTGCGGGCCACAGCTAACCGCGGCTAACGGCTCACCCATCAAGACGTTTGGTGAAAGGTTGGTGACTGTTCGTTTCCATGAACGAGACTTCCAGTGGAACTTTGTGGTAGCTGCTAGCTCAGTCCCTATTTTAGGGGCCGATTTTCTTTGTGCTCACGGGCTCCTGGTTGATATGGCTAACAGACGTTTAATCGACGCGGTGTCCTTTTCGTCACTGCCTTGCGAGACGCGAGGAGCTGGGCCTCTAATGCATGCTAATTTTTTAGCTTCGGGTGATGTGTTTCAACGTTTATTGTCTGAGTTTCCCTCGCTAACTGTTCCTAACTTTGCCAACACAAACACAAAGCATGGGGTTGAACATTACATTCCCACAACAGGTCCCCCGGTGTTCGCACGGGCACGCCGCCTCGATGCTACTAAGCTAGCAATAGCACAGGAAGAGTTTGCTAACATGGAGCATTTAGGCATCGTGCAGCGCTCAAACAGCCCGTGGGCCTCCCCCCTGCACATGGTGCCCAAAGCAGACGGCAAATGGCGACCATGTGGGGATTTCCGCCGCCTTAATAACATCACAGAGAACGATCGTTATCCCATCCCCCACATCCAGGATTTCTCAGTGCACCTGGATGGGACCTCTATTTTTTCAAAAGTAGATTTAGTACGGGGGTACCACCAGGTCCCTGTGCATGTGGAGGATGTCCCTAAAACCGCTGTGATCACGCCTTTCGGCCTGTTTGAGTTTTTGCGCATGCCTTTTGGTCTTAAAGGAGCAGCACAAACATTTCAGCGGTTGATGGATTCAGTCCTAAGGGGTCTGTCCTTCGTATTTGTGTACTTGGACGACATCCTGGTGGCTAGCAGCTCAGCTGAGCAGCACATGTCCCACCTCCGCGAGGTTTTTCAGCGCCTAGCAGCACATGGCCTGATTGTAAATACAGCAAAATGCCAGTTTGGACTGCCAGTCATTGACTTTTTGGGCCACCGCATTTCTGCCAGTGGTGCTGTCCCGTTACCAAACAAAGTGCAGGCGGTGTCAGATTTTCCACAGCCCCAGTCTGTTAAAGCGCTACAAGAATTTTTGGGAATGGTGAATTTCTATAACCGTTTCCTCCCCAGGGCAGCACAACTGCTGCGCCCGCTCTATGGAGCGCTGAAAAAGAAAAAGCCCAACGACAGTGTTGACTGGACACCAGAACGCCTACAGGCATTTGGTGATGCTAAAGCTGCACTGGCCACTGCTGCCCTTCTGGCCCACCCATCCCCGGCGGCACAAATAGCTTTTGTAACTGCCACAGTTTGTTTTATGTTTCACATTCATATGGCTTGTACTGTTTGTTTTATTGTATGTAGTTTTACTTGTCACCTGTAGTTGGCGCTGTGTTCAGGTGTGAAAGGTAACGCTGTATTCAGGGGAAAAGTACCAGAAGAAGTCAGTCGGTAGAAAGGATGTGAGTTTCAGCATGTAAGAAGCATGGACTTTTAAGCTGAAGAAAAGAGTTCAAAGAAGCTGAAACTGGAGAAACAAGCCTAATTCCTTTTAGTAGCACACAGCCAACGAGGTATGTTTGTTTAATTCATGTATTTTGTCTTACTTAGAGTGTACAAGCATTTGATATGAATATTTGTTCTTTATTTTCCTATATTTGTTCTTTATTTTCCTTAATAGTTAATTGCTGTTTACTTTGTGTATCTTCTTTAGTTTTCACGTACCGAATCCCAATAAATTCATCAGTTTGAGGAAACCACTTGTGTCTGGGAGTGCTTAAAAGGAGTTATAGTGAAAACTCGACTGATCAACGAGCATGAGTGGAGAAGCTGCAGCATGAAGCAGAACCCCCCCCCATCCCACCCCCGAGCTGAGAGCATGCGGTCAGAACAAAGGACCAGCCAACTTGTCGGGGCATGAACAGCACGTGCACGAGGCGGAGCTGAGACATCTGAGCCTGGAGCGCGCACGCACGCAGGGACGTCAGAGCACAGTTTGGAGCAGCTTTCAAGATAAGGTCACAAAGCAGCAGTTTAAGTAAAAAAGGCAGCTGTGTGGAGCTTGAGAGCTGATAAAGCAAACTGTTGTTGAAAACAAGGTTCTTGCAGCAAACTCTGGTTTATCTGTTTATAATTTGACAGCTTTCTCACGTGTATAAGTTTTAAAGTATTCAAGTTAAATTTTTTGTATTTTTTATTTAGCATTTCAGTAGTACATTTTATACGTAAATTTAAGGTTTTTGGATGAATGCTATTTTTATTTGTTTAGAAGGATTAAGTATACAGTATTTGATAATATTCAAGTTACATTTTTACCCAACACTACTACAGTTATAAGTTACATTGCCATTACAAGTAATTAATGTTTTGTTGACTATTAGATGTTAAACGAGAAATTCAGTTTACAACCTTTCTATACAAGTTTATTTAGTTGATGGACATTTAAATGACTGAGCCAAATCAGCCAACAATTCCACGTGAGACTAGAACAGACTCTCAAATTAATATTGAAGGACAGGAAGTTAACCCTGAAGCTTCACAAATTCCAGTGTCTCAACTAAGGAGAAGCACAAGAGTCAAAACGTTTACAGAAAAAGGGAAAGAAATGCAAGATAATAAAGTCAAAGGGCTTCAGCAGAGATTTGATTACATTTTTGCAAAATGGACAACACATGCCAAAACATCTAAGCAAGCACTGTCACAATCAGAACCTTTAAATGAGGACCTTCTTAATGACATTATTGGAGATGTTACAAGCTTCTCTGCAGACGTCCAGCGAGTATACGACGAGCTACGCCAACATTCACCTCCTGACCAAGAGACACGTCGCAAAGTAGACGTCTGTGTTCAAGTCTCAAAGTTCATCGTATCCAAGGCGACAAGTCTCATGGATGGAACGATTACAGAAGAGGAGCCAGGTTGGCCAGATGTAGGCTCCCTCTTTGATTCAACTCTCAGTAAGTCATGCACCTCTCAACATTCCAGTCTATCCTCTGTAAAACGCCAGGAAGCCGTAGCAGAAGCAGCTGCGAGCCAAGCTGTTCTAAAAGTATTAGAAGAACAAGAAATCGAACAGATGGAGATTGAAAAACTTGAAGCTGAAGTTAGAAGAAAAGCAGCAGAGCAAGAATCCTTAGCCAGAAAACTTCGTTTAGAAAGAGAAGCAGAGGAACTTGAGCTGAGAAGGCAAAGAGAAGCAGAGGAACTTAAGCTGAGAATGCAAAGAGAAGAAGATGAAGCTAAGTTTAAGGCTAAACAAGAGGAAGAATATACAGTCTTACAAAGATTACTTGATGAAAAGAAAAGAAAGTTTCAGCACTTAGAAAAGGTGAAAGATCTACGTGCAGCACAAGCAAAGATGCAAGTATATGACTCATTAAGTTTGCCAGAGGAGCATAAGGTGAGCATAATAAAGTCAACTACAGAAAGTAAGGCTTTTGAAAATGTAACTGTTCCACTTCAAAGGCACATTATCTCACAAGCAGCAACCACACCCACAAATGTTGATACAGCAGAGCTTGTCAAGGCATTCGCTAGTGCAATAAACACTAGTAGACTTCCTGTTCCTGAACCATCAATATTCAGTGGAGATCCTTTAAGATACAGTGATTGGAAGCTATCGTTCCATACACTCATTGATCAAAAGAACATTCCAGAGAACGAGAAAATATTCTACCTTCGCAGATATGTGAGCGGACAAGCAAATAACGCACTGGATGGATACTTCCTCCTTGGAACTGAATCCGCCTATGCTGCTGCATGGAAAACACTTGATGAAAGATATGGGAATCCATTCTTAATTGCAAAAGCCTATAGAGATAAGCTTCAAGCTTGGCCCAATATCTCATCCAAGGACAGTATAGGGCTCAGAGATCTTGCAGATTTCCTACGAAGTTGTGAAGCAGCCATGGTCCATATCAAGTCATTAGAGATCTTAAACGACTGCAATGAGAACAGAAAGATCCTTTCTAAGTTACCAGATTGGCTGACTGCTAGTTGGAACCGTAAGGTTGTCGAAACCGAAGAAGAGACCAATATGTTTCCCACATTCAGTCAATTTGTAGCATTCCTAACAAGAGAAGCAAAGATTGCTTGTAACCCCGTTACATCACTGCAGTCACTGAAGCAAAGCGACTCAGACAGTTTGGAAAGGTTAAAAACTACAAGACAAAGAAATGTTGAAGCTAAAACTTTAGCCACAACCGTACAAGAGACAACAAATTTCACATGTATGTTCTGTAAAAGGCCCAAACATACTCTTCAAGAATGTAGGAGTTTTTTGGAAAAAGCTGTGACAGACAAAGTTAACTTCATTCAAGCTGAAAAATTATGCTTTGGTTGTCTCAAGCCAGGCCATCACTCAAAAAGCTGTACCAACAGAAGTGTCTGCGAGAAGTGCAACAAAGGCCATCCTACCTGCCTACACGAAGATCGTAGCAAAGAAGAACAAAGACAACCGCAAGACCAGAGAACTTCAAGTAATGAAAGACAAAACCAACGGAATCAAGCTCAAACCCAAGTAGAGACTTCTATAGCTACATCAAACAGAGTTATACGTCAAGAAGGTAGTAATACACAAACAGCAGCAATCATTCCTGTTTGGCTTTCATCTACTACACAACCTACACAAGAAATCCTTGTATATGCTCTACTTGACTCTCAAAGTGATACAACCTTTGTACTCAGTGAAGTTGCAGAATCCCTAGAAATCACTAAAGAGCCAGTCAAGCTTGAATTGTCTACCATGGCATCAATAACTACAGTTGTTCAGTCTCAAAGGTTAAAGGATCTACAAGTTCGTGGCTTCTATTCAAGCAAACGGATCAGTCTACCATCAACCTTCACAAGAGAGTTTATTCCAGCCAATAAGGATCACATTCCAACAAACAAGACGGCAAAGGTTTGGCCACATCTCAGACACCTCCAAGCAGAAATCGCTCCTTTGCAAGAATGTGAGGTAGGCTTGTTAATCGGCTATAACTGCTCACAAGCACTGCTCCCAAGAGAAATTGTGTCAGGCGGGGAAGATGAGCCTTACGCCCAACGCACAGATCTCGGCTGGAGCATAGTTGGACAAAGCAGTCCATACCTGAACTATGGAGATGCCATTGGTGTCAGTCATCGAATCATGGTGAGGAAAGTCATTCCAGATCACAAATCTTCTGTTGATCTTCAAAGTGAAGTCCACTACATAAACAGAACCAAGGTAAGAGATGTTACTTCTTCAGAGATTGTTAAAGCACTAGAGTTAGACTTCTCAGAAAAGGAGATGGATGACATTCATGTGTCTCAGCATGATCTCAAGTTTCTTTCAAAACTCAAAGAAGGCATCAAACAAAACGAAAGCGGCCACTATGAAATGCCACTGCCCTTTCGTGATGAACGACCCAAGTTACCGGATAACAAAGTATGTGCAATACACCGCTTGAAATGTCTGGAGAGAAGATTAAGAAAGAACACAACATACTACAATGACTACATCAAGTTCATGGATGATATAATCTCCCGAGGTGATGCAGAAAAGATCCCTGAAACAGAGCTAAACAGCAGTCCTGTGTGGTATATTCCACACCACGGGGTTTATCACCCACACAAACCGGGGAAAATCCGTGTGGTATTTGACTGCTCTGCAAAATACCAAGACACATCCCTCAATGACCATCTGTTGACTGGCCCTGACTTGACAAACACATTGGTGGGCGTTCTCTGTCGCTTCCGCAAAGGGTCGATCGCATTCATGTGTGATGTTGAGCGAATGTTTCACCAATTTGGAGTAAAAAGAGAAGACCAGGATTACCTGCGCTTTCTATGGTGGGAGCAAGGAAACCTGGACATGAAACCATCAGTCTACCGAATGAAAGTCCACTTGTTTGGAGCGGCTTCTTCTCCTGGCTGCGCCAACTTTGGCCTGAAATACCTAGCCGCACAAGGGCAAGGGCAGTTCAAGGAAAACGTAATTCATTTCATTCAAAGAAATTTCTATGTTGATGATGGCTTAGTGAGTGTTTCATCAGAAAGTGAAGCTATCCAACTTGTAAGAGATTCAAGAGAGCTATGCGCTACAGGAGAGTTAAGACTCCACAAATTTGTGTCAAACAGTGAAAGAGTCATGTCAACTATTCCAAAGGAAGAGCGTGCAACAGTTAAGGACCAAGACATGTCCTTAAGTTTGCCTCTCATTGAAAGAGCTCTTGGGGTTGAATGGTGCATTACATCTGATGTATTCAAGTTTAGAGTCCAAGTCAAAGCTAACCTGCTGACAAGAAGAGGTGTTCTTTCCACTGTTGCCTCCATCTACGATCCCCTAGGCTTCATTGCACCATTCGTCCTTCTGGGCAAGCAGATTCTTCAGCAAATGTGCAGAGACAAGTTGGACTGGGATGAAGAACTTCCAGAACGTCTGAGGCCACTGTGGGAGTCATGGATCAAAGATCTACCAAGATTGGCCGAAGTACAGATTAACAGATCTTTTGTTCCCTCAGATTTTGGACAAGTTAAAAGCCATGAGCTTCACCATTTTGCAGATGCCAGCGTTTCAGGATATGGTGAATGTACTTACCTGCGAGTCATTAACCAGCAGGATCAAGTTCACTGTTGCTTACTAATGGGCAAGGCAAGAGTTACACCCAGCAACATTCTGACTATTCCAAGACTTGAGCTTTCAGCAGCAGTCCTTGCAGTTAGAGTCAGTGATCTACTCCGAACTGAATTAGAAATTCAAGACCTACAAGAGTTCTTCTGGACAGATTCCACAGTCGTCCTTGGCTATATAAACAACGATGCCAAAAGATTTCAAGTGTTTGTTGCTAACCGTGTTCAAAGAATTAAGTCCAGTTCAAAACCAGAACAATGGGCACACATTGTTTCAGAGAACAATCCTGCGGATCATGCCTCCCGTGGTTTAACTGCAGAACAATTGAAATCATCCAACTGGTTCACAGGACCAAAGTTCCTTTGGCAAAGGAGACTACCTGAAAAAGAAATGGAGGTGGAAGAGGTCAAGAAAGATGATCCTGAACTCCACAAGGCATTTGTATGCAACACCAGAGCAAAGGAAGAGAGAACAATGCTAGATCGCTTCGAGAAATTCTCAGAATGGTCCAAATTGATCAGAGCTCTAACAATGTTAAGACGAAAGGTCAAAGAACACAAAGGTATGGCTCAAAACACAGACAACACAAGTTTGGAAGAAAGAAAGGAAGCTGAATTGGTAGTCATTAAGCTTGTTCAAACAAAGGCATTTTCGAAGGAAATAGCAACATTGAAAGCCAAGAAAGTTATCACAAAGACTAAAGACAGACTATACAAGTTGAGTCCATTCTTGGATGAAGAAGGAATACTCAGAGTTGGTGGACGTTTGAGTCATGCTGTACTCCATCCACATGTCAAGCATCCAGCAATACTACCAAAGGGTAGTCATATATCCACTTTGCTTATCGAACATTTCCATGCGAAAATCCAGCATCAAGGACGTGGAATGACAATTAACGAACTGCGAGCTAATGGATGGTGGATCCTTGGATGTAGCAGTGGAGTCTCATCTCACATCTTCAAATGTGTGAAATGCAGGAAGTACAGGAAGAGTACTGAAGTACAGAAAATGGGAGATTTACCTTTGGATAGGATGGAACCGACCCCACCTTTCACCTACGTTGGAATGGATTGTTTCGGACCGATTTATGTCAAGGATGGACGCAAAGAGCTCAAAAGATATGGACTGGTATTAACCTGTCTATGTTCACGAGCGGTCCACATAGAGGTGGTAGATGACCTAAGTACAGACGCATTCATGAATGCTCTGAGAGCATTTATTGCCATCAGAGGAAATGTTCGTCAACTGAGGTGTGACAAAGGAACCAATTTTGTTGGTGCGCAAAGGGAGCTTGCAAATCTGATGAAAGACATGGATCAAGAAAAGATCAAGACATTCGGCTGTGAATTCCTCATGAATCCCCCATCAGCGAGTCATATGGGAGGAGTATGGGAAAGACAGATAAGAACGATAAGAAGTGTTTTCTCTGCTATATTGGACCAGTCAGCAAGAAGACTGGACACTACATCATTGAGAACATTCTTGTATGAGGTTATGGCAATAATTAACAGCCGACCACTCTCAGTAGAACATCTGAACGATCCTACTGGCCCTGAACCATTGACGCCTAATCATATTCTAACCATGAAGTCTACCATTGTTCAACCTCCACCAGGGCAGTTCTTGAAAGAGGATCTGTATCTTCAAAAGAGATGGAGAAGAGTACAGTACTTGGTCAACCAATTTTGGATGAGATGGAGGAAGGAGTATTTACTCAACTTACAACCAAGACAAAAGTGGCATGCATCTAAAAGGAACTTGAAGGTTAATGACATTGTTCTACTTCAAGAAGATCTCGTTCCACGCAATGAATGGAAAATGGCTAAAGTCACCGAAGTATACCCTGGTTCAGATGATAGGGTGAGAAAGGTCAGATTGTTAGTCAGTGAGAGTACATTAGACAAACATGGCAAACATACAACAAAGACAGTTTCACTTGATCGACCTGTACATAAGGTTGTTGTTTTGCTTGAAGCAGAGTAACTTTTGTTTGTTTCATTTTTAGAGTAAGGTGTCAGTTCGATTTAGAGAAATCCCACATACAGGATGTGTGATTTGGTGGGAGTGTAACTGCCACAGTTTGTTTTATGTTTCACATTCATATGGCTTGTACTGTTTGTTTTATTGTATGTAGTTTTACTTGTCACCTGTAGTTGGCGCTGTGTTCAGGTGTGAAAGGTAACGCTGTATTCAGGGGAAAAGTACCAGAAGAAGTCAGTCGGTAGAAAGGATGTGAGTTTCAGCATGTAAGAAGCATGGACTTTTAAGCTGAAGAAAAGAGTTCAAAGAAGCTGAAACTGGAGAAACAAGCCTAATTCCTTTTAGTAGCACACAGCCAACGAGGTATGTTTGTTTAATTCATGTATTTTGTCTTACTTAGAGTGTACAAGCATTTGATATGAATATTTGTTCTTTATTTTCCTATATTTGTTCTTTATTTTCCTTAATAGTTAATTGCTGTTTACTTTGTGTATCTTCTTTAGTTTTCACGTACCGAATCCCAATAAATTCATCAGTTTGAGGAAACCACTTGTGTCTGGGAGTGCTTAAAAGGAGTTATAGCTTTGACAACAGACGCATCTGATGTCGCGGTGGGGGCTGTGTTAGAACAGCAGGTGTCAGGAGTTTGGCAGCCGCTTGCATTTTACAGCCGTACGCTGCGGGACAATGAGCTTAAATACAGTGTTTTTGACAGAGAGTTGCTGGCGCTTTACCTAGCTACACGCCATTTCAGGTTTTTCCTGGAAGGCCGCCAGTTCACTGCATACGTTGACCACAAACCCTTGGTGTTTGCCATGTCGAAAATTTCTGACCCCTGGTCTGCTCGCCAGCAACGCCACCTCGCAGCGGTGTCTGAATTTACTACAGACATTCAGCATGTGGCTGGAAAGTCCAACGTGGTGGCCGACTGTCTCTCCCGGGTGCTGATCTCCCCCGTGTACGTGGGCATCGATTTTTCTGCCATGGCTGCGGACCAACGTAGCGACGCAGAAATACTCGAGCTCCAGTCCGGGCCCACGGGCCTCGAGTTGGAGGAACGGCAGGTGAATGACGGAGGTCCTCTCCTGCTCTGTGACGTTTCTACTGGCAGGCCCCGCCCCCTGGTTCCAGTTTCATGGCGACGCCGCGTTTTTGACTCCTTGCATTCCCTTTCGCATCCAGGGGTTAGAGCATCGGTGAAACTGGTCAGTTCAAAGTTTGTTTGGCCCGGTCTGCGTAAAGCGGTTAAGGAGTGGGCAGCAGCGTGTGTCCCATGTCAGCGTGCTAAGGTTGACAGGCACACCAAAGCACCTTTGGAACCTTTCCCTATCCCTAGTCGGCGGTTTGACCATGTGCACGTGGACCTGGTGGGCCCTCTGCCTCCATCACAAGGTTTTACTCATCTGCTGACTATGATAGATCGGACCACCAGGTGGCCTGAGGTGGTTCCTCTGACATCCACAACGGCTGCAGTGGTGGCCCGGGCATTTTTGTCTACCTGGGTTGCACGTTTTGGCCCCCCTTCAGACATTACATCAGACAGGGGCCCGCAGTTTGTTTCTGAGCTTTGGTCTACCATGGCCAAGGGCCTGGGGACGAACGTTCACAGGACCACAGCTTACAACCCTCAAGCTAATGGTTTGTGTGAACGGTTTCACAGGTCATTGAAAGCTGCACTGCGAGCTGCATTGACCGGTGACAACTGGATTGACCGTCTTCCCTGGGTGTTGTTAGGTTTACGTACCGCAACCAAAGAGGACCTGAGCTCTTCCCCGGCTGAACTGGTTTACGGTCAACCTGTGCGCGTCCCCGGTGAGTTTTTACCTGAGGTACCCTCACCACAGTTCGCCCCGCCGTTGCAACATTTTTCGTCTCAGGGGGACTCCGTTCGTGTCCCCGGCCCGGTACACCATTGTTTACCTCAGTCATTTGTCCCTAAGAGTCTGGAGTCCTCTAAATTTGTTTTTGTCAAACACAATGCACACAGGACACCACTACAGCCTGTGTATGATGGACCGTTTCGGGTTCTTCAGCCAGGCCCAAAACATTTCCTTTTAGATTTAGGGGGTCGTACTGAGACTGTCTGTATTGATAGGCTTAAACCGGCTCATGTTGTGTCAGATGATCAGGTTGTTACGGCCCAGGCTCCTCGCAGGGGCAGACCTCCATCCACGTTGCTAACGGATTGCTGCCCTCCTTCCAGAGACTCTCAACAACCATTGGAGCCCGAATCTTCTGCAGCCCCTCATCGTCACCCCCCGCTCCATCAAACTGGTTCTGCAGGGCCCAGGTTCAGCCGTTCTGGGCGTTTAATCAAACCTAAAATGCGGGACTAGTGATGGACCTTACTGGGTGTTCTGGGGGGGCGTGTGTGGTGGACCACTAGGGGGCTCTACTCACACCCAGTGGACCGAATGGGTTAAGGATGCTTTTATTGTGAAAGGTCCAGAGGACCGGATGTTATGTGGGTATATAAGGCGGAGTTGGGTGGTTTTCCCGCCAGTTAAAGTAGGAGTGAATAAAGTGAAGACCTGCATCCCGTCTCCTGTGTCGTCTCTTCACCACCTCCTACAGTATCTATATTATAAAAGAGGAGGACCAAAGATTAAGTGATAACTTTAATCCCCTTGTTACTGTAATTCAAAAAAAATTCAATTTATGGGTACAGAGAGATTTATCCATCTCCGGTCGTGTATTACTTTCTAAGGCTGAAGGTCTCTCCAGTTTGGTGTATGCGACTTCTGCCCTTGAGGTTCCCAAGGACATCATTTCAAAAGTGGATAAAACATTGTTTGATTTTATTTGGAAAAAAAAGGTTCATCTAATCCGAAAAAATGTTATGATAAATAAGCTGTGCTCTGGTGGGTTTAATGTATTAGACTTACAGACTCTAAACTCCTCCTTTAAAATTAAATGGATCAAAAGATATCTCTTAAATCCAAACTCTTTGTGGAACTTCATTTCAACACATGTATTTGAAGCATTGGGTGGTTTGTCTTTTATTTTAAGGTGTAATTACAACATTGACAAAATCCCGATCAAACTCTCCAATTTCCACAAACAGCTGTTTTTGTGCTGGACTCTGGTTCACAAACACAATTTCTCTCCACACAAATACTATATTTGGAATAACAAAGACATTTGTTTTAAACATAAATCTATTTTCTTTAAAAATTGGTTTGACAGAGGAATAGTTCATGTACATCAGTTATTCAACAAAGACGGCAACACTTACTCTTACAGTGAATTTTTAACTACGTATAACTTTCCAGTACTACCAAAAGAATTTGCAATTGTCTTTGATGCAATTCCATCTGGTGTAAAAATGTTGATGTCAAATCCTGTACAAAACAGCACGAACTATTTAACTGAAGAATTATTCATTGGTAACTCTGACCCTTTTTTAAGTGAAAAAACAAATAACAAATGTATTAGAGAATTAATAATTAGAGAATGTATTAGTAAACCTGCTTCTATATTCTTCTGGGATAATTTATTTAATGATATCTGTTGGAAAGATGTTTGGTTGTTACCTAGAAAATACTTTATAACTAATAAGATTCGAGAAGTGTCCCTAAAGATTCTGCATAAATGTTATCCTGTAAACTATATAATCTCCAAGTACCGTCCAAACGTAGACCCAATGTGTTCACTCTGCCACAGCTCTGAGGAGACCATCATCCATCTCTTCTGGGACTGTTCTCATACTCAGGTGTTCTGGAAAGACATTTTCATGTATGTAAATAGAAAGTTAGAAATTGACCTACCATTTGACGCTAAAATTATACTGTTTGGTTTCTTTTGTCCAAATATTTCAAGTAAGAAAGTTTTTGTTGTAAATTTAATACTACTCTTAGCCAAATTTTACATCCACAGTTGTAAATTCTCCTTGCTAAAACCTAGATTTATAGTGTTTTCTAATTATATTTCCTCTTACTTAGCTACTTTAAAGTACTGTACTAATGCCAAAGCTTTAAAAACTAAAACAATCTGTAACGAATTTCTGTTGTAAGCTGCCCAAGACACATTTTTGTTTTTGTTTATGTGCCTTTATTCTCTTTTGTGCTATGCATGCCTTAAGTCTCGAGCCATGTTTGACATTGTAAGTTTTTTTTGTACTTGTTTCTTTTATAAATAAAAAAAATAAAATAAAAATAACATTCACTGAACAGTGTTAGTAAAGTGTTTCTTTTATAAATAAATAAAATAAAATAAAAATAACATTCACTGAACAGTGTTAGTAAAGTGCTGCTTTCTCCTCCTCAGCTGCCTGATGGTTTGCCAGGATCTCCTCAGAACCAATCAAAAGTCTTAAGGCCTATGTATGTAATGTATGTAATGTACTGTATGTAATGTACTGTATGTATGTATGTATGTATGTATGTATGTATGTATGTATGTATGTATGTATGTACGTACGTACAGGTATGTATGTATGTATGTATGTATGCATGCAAGTATATATCTGGTAGGATTATTTTTATACATATATACTGTAAATAATGTACTGAGGTGGCCAACGAACATTGTTCACCCCCTGGCTCCTCTATTGCATCTGGTCGTGGATGAAATTGCTCTCTACAGTTGTCAGGATTCTCACTCTGCACTGTCTTGGACAAGCAAAATTAAATAAATAAAAATAAAACTTCCTCTGTTCCTATACACAATAAACTGGATTATTCAACTCTAAAAACGTTGAACTGTGTGAATTCTGAGTCGACTGCATGTCATCAGTTTACAACTTCTACAAGACTTGTTTAAGCAATCAATTATCATAAATTTCATTATGTTTAGATAAGATGCAAATTAGTTTTCTCTCCCCAAATGCCTTGTTTGAGGTTGCCTCCATTCCTTCTGTTAATCGCAGATCAACTAACGCCTCCTGACAATAACCAAAGCATAAAATGAAAGAAACAAGATGAAAGCTGCACTTCATAAATATGTATAAAGAATTAATCATGTATAATGTGATTTGTTTTCATAATCACGTGCATTTACAACAGAAAATTAAAAAGATGCATTCAAGGGACATACTCTATTTTAAAACGTATCAAAGATGAGCCATCTAAAATCTAAGTTAAATGTGGTCCACTGAACTGAACGTTTCTCCTGTTGGACAAAGTGCCAACTTGAACCTTAGTCAGAGACTGCTTTTTTCATTAAAATGTGCTTTACATGTGTTTATTTAAGCACCTAATCTACTTGGTCATCCCAAAAGGTAAAAGTAAAATTGAAAACAGCAGGTAGAAAAGCTGAAACATCTGAAAGCATTTAAGATGTTTCATGTTGTGAATGTTGGAAGCTGTAAAAAAAAGATCAAATCCCAACTGTGTTTTGGAAAAACTGTCACCTGACTGGGTCTTACAAGCTGTGCCAATTCTAAAACCTTGTTTTTTACTACACAAACCTATGGATGTAGACTGAGGCTGGCAGGTAAACTAAAAAAACTAACTTGGACATGCAGTAAAACGCACTTAGTGGGGTTGGAACAATTAAAAATGCCATTAAATCCAGAAACTTTACATTTACTCTACACTTATTAGGTATGAGAAAAGCTGCATTTTTAGACAGTCTTGACTTATCCTGCTGTTAGTTGATCCATCCATTACTTATTTTAGATACGGTCATAGGGTCAACAAGCTGAAGCAGACTCCCTGATTCCCCTCTCCTCCGCTACCTCCTCTACCTCATCCAGGCAGTCTCCAAATCATCCCTGGGCCAACAGCGAAGCAAATACCATACAATGCTTCAACTGTTGGAGACTTTCTTTGTTTAGACCTTAGCTTTCCATCTTAGTAATTTTCTAAAATTTAAATTTTAAAGTCAAATGGGCCCTAACTTACCGTACTTTTCGGCATATAAGACACAGTTTTTTTACTCATTTGAATGTGCTGCGGCTTATAGCCGAAGCTTCTCATTTATGGATTTATTCCCATATTTTTAGACCCATTTTTGGCTCTGATATCGCCGTTTCTCATTTTGGCCAAAAAAATGGTGCAGTGCCACTTTTGTCCGCTAGGGGGACACTTCCACAGAGTACACCGACCGTTTCTAGCTCATGTGTCCGAAAAAAGTCTCCTCTGCTCGGACTGCTCTGTCGCTGCCCGGCCTCCTGCTCTGGATGTAGCAACCATTAGCTTTGTTGTTAGCCGTATTTTTTAGCAAGATAACTCATAAACCACACAGCGGATTTTCTTGAAACTTACAGAGCGTAATTATTTGGTGGTCATTTACAACTGACTAGCTTTATGAGATGTTTGAGATAAAAAATTTAAAAAACGAACTTTTATTAGCGTTAGCTCCCGTTAACAGATACTGTACCTACTATTTAGATATATGGCTCATAAACCACTCGGTGGATATTTTTTCTGCTCACAGAGTGTAATTATATGGGGTTTAATGTACAAACTGTTGACCTGTATAAGACATCTGAGATAAAATTTGATTTTTTTATTCATGTTTTTAGGGACGGAATTGTCTCGTTGGCTTCGGTTTTATTTCCGTTTATATTGTTATAAATAGTCATAAACCACTCAACGGATATTTTTAGGCTTACAGAGTGAACGAACCCCTGTGCTATAATGTCAGCTAAGAAATATGTTTTTCTCAGCAAAGAAATAATAGTTTTTACCGTGTGGAGGAGCCAAGATGGTGTAGTGGTTAGGGCGTTTGACTTGGGACCCGAAGGACGCGGGTTCGCGTCCCGGCCACTACACACCTTGGGGTGTCTATGAGTGCACACCTATTTCTCCAGCTCCCCGAGCGCTTTCTATGGCTGCTCACTGCACCACCTGGTAGGTGGTTGGGTTAAATGCAGAGACGAATTTCGTCTGTGTATGGGAAACATACGCAGATGACAGGAATAGACAATTATTATTATTATTATTATAAAGTCCTTCCGTGCTGGCTCGCTTCTGTGGCCGCCATTTTCAGCAGGGCAAATGAGGCGCTGACGCATCGCGTAGCAGTGACGCATAAAAGATGCATCTTATATGGCGAAGCTGCGTATTTATGGATATTTTCTAATTATTCTTAATAATTGGACAAAGCGGCTTATACACAGAATCGTCTTTTCCGCCGAAAAGTACGGTACTTGGACAATGGTGGGGGTGCTGTAAGAATCATGTCTTCGGATTTCTCAAGTGTCTTCAACATCATCCAGCCCGCCCTACTCCAACAGAAACTGACCAGCTTGAGCCACACCTTGTGACTTGAATCGCTGACTACCTGACTGGTAGACCACAGTTTGTCAGGATGAGAGTCAGCCACCAGCAGCACAAGAGCACCCCAAGGGACTGTGCTGTCACCCACTCTTGTACGCATCTTCTACAACAAAGTTAAGTCAGGTCCTCTGGATAGTTTCTTTTTGTTGAAACGTTTTGTCGGGCTGAGTCCAGAAACCACCATATCACCATCACTTTCTACTTATGGGATAGTTTGTTGTGCCTCGTCGGACTGAAGAAGTCTTTTGGATGAAAGATGAAACATTTCAACAAAAAGAAACTGCTCACAGGACCCTTTTTTACCTTGGTTACTGAGCATAAATTTTGATCTTCTACAACTCAGCTCTGTCACATGCAAAGGTTCTCCAATGACACTGTCATCGTGGCATGAATATGGGGAGGGTAAGAGGTGGATGGAGTGCAGAGACCTGGTGAAGGACTTTGTTGGGTGGTGTCACAGGAACCAACTCACCATTGGAAAGTAGGGGTGTAACAATACATCGATTTAAATCGATACATCGATTAAATGATCATGATTCAATTATATTGTGTCAAAACTAAAACATCAATTCATATTGTCATCTTTAAAATACGCTTATATTTTGAAATTCCCAAGGCACATTTGTGTCACCATTTCCGTGCGCGGCTGCGCTCTGCAGCCGATTCAGCAACATGGCAGACGAGGCAGAAAACATTGATGATGAAATTCACTCTCCTGCTGGATTTAAATCAACACTGTGGAAATATTTTGATCCAACAGGACGGCTCAACAGACAGAACTCTCAGAAGCTGGTTTTTAACACGTGCATTCTGAGATTCCAACAGGAGGTTGGCTTGAAACACAGCAATGAAGACTACTTATGGGACAGATCTGGTTGGCAGGCCACAGACTGATGAAGTTTTCCAGATGGAAGACGAAATGTTTCTCCCTTAAATAAATTAGTCCAGATGAAATTATTTAACCTAGTTTGTGTTATCTACCTGGATGATTGAGCCTACAAAACATTTTCTATTAGGGACTGTTCTCAGCTACCAATACTCCAGATTTAAAGGTATACTCTGTAGTTTCTGCAGTACCCTGGGACTTAGAAAAAATTCCAGCAGGTGAAATCATTCTGCTCCCTCCCCTCAGAGCCATATATGACTCAGAGGGAGGGAGACTGTCAGTTCTCTGGTGAACTTGGGTTCTGCAGCTCCGCCCCCTGCTGTGTGTGTGCTCGGAGGAGCGCTTCAATATTCTGTGATTATATGTTATAAAAACCTTTTAAAAATATAATAAAACCATAGAGCACTTGTCCAACATCACAAAATCCAGCAGAAATCAGCAGAGGTTCACGAAGCAACGTTTGGACATGATTTAATTCGCTCGTGATTTCCTCTTTCTGTCAGCGCAGGTTTGGAATGTCTGGAATGGAATGCTCCGCCTCCTCTACATGTCCTTTCTGCGCTGCAAAGTTCTGTGATTATATGATAATAAAACCTTTTAAAAATATTATAAAACCATGGAGCACTTGTCCAACATCACAAAATCCAGCAGAAATCATCAGAGGTTCACGAAGCAACGTTTGGACATGATTTAATTCGCTCGTGACTTCCTCATGTCTGTCAGCGCTGGTCTGGAATGTCTGGAATGCTCCACCTCCTCTACATGTCCTGTCTCTGCGCTCCGAAGTTCTGTGTTTATATGATAATATAACTGTTTAAAAAATATAATAAAACCATGAATCACTCATCCAACAACACAAAAACCAGAAGAAATCAGCAGAGGTTCACGAAGCAACGTTGGACATGTTTTAATTCGCTCGTGAGTCGTGACAAATCCATTTCCTCATTCCTGTCAGTGAAGGATGAAGCGATCACTTGACTTTTGGCAAAAAAACTAAATAAAAGTCCAGCTCTGGGATAAAGAAGGGATATTTAATACATTTTGTGTCACATAAAAAACAGTCCTGCATCGCTTTGCAATCCTTTGAATGAGAACGAGCTGCGGCTGGGACAGGTGGGGGCGTGGGTTGGGGCGTGACAAACAACTCTGTTTTTATTGGCTGTCAGTGTCCTGGTCACTCTGTGTTTTCAGTGTTTTTATAAATGCTGATAGAGAAGCAAGGGGACTATAGTTTTTTTCAGAGATTACTTTGTCTAACATCAGTTTGTCAGTAGATAGTGACTGAGTGAAGAAATATGTTAAAAATATATTGTTTGAAAAGTTACAGACTACATTACAATCTTACATACCCCACCTTTTAGTTCAATAGCTCTATAAATCTCTGGCTTATATACATTTGAAATTCGCTTTATATTTTTTCCCTTTTAGCTAAGGCAGCCATCTTGGATTTTTGATTTATTTTATTGCATTAGAAATTATAACAACTTGCTCTCAGCTACAGCCACACCAAATTTCAGCTCAATATCTCAAAGAATGACTGAGTAAAAAGTCCATTTTGAGTTTTCTGAGCTTGCTGTGGCAGCCATCTTGAATAAAATGGCTCCAAAAGTTAATCAGTTGTTTGTTCAGGGACCTTTCCTCTCTAGGTCATGTGACCTCAGTGTGGCAGTTAAGAGTTATTAGTCCCTGCCAGTGTTTTTCGATGAGAAAAAATGTGTCTTTGTTTGCAAATTGCATCGCCGTGGTAACTCAAAACACTAAAAAAAGTTTTTTTTTGTTTTTTTTTTTTGAAAGAGAGTAATTTACAAAATTGTAAAGGCATATTAACAACCAGTGTTAAACAACTCTCAGCAGGGCACATATAAAGGGAACAAGAATCAATAAACTGGACAAAAACGTAGTACAATGAATAACCAAGTGAGTAAATAACAGTACAGTGTATAACTAAAATATACAGGAAAAAATAATAATAAAAAATAAAAGAAAACGTTATGACCTGTGTTGACTGCTTTATGGGTCCAAGAATATACTATGATCTTCAAACACTCCAAGAAGGGATTGTGCATTTTTTTGTTCATCATCTTCAGGGCTTTGAGATAATTGTCAGTGAGATAGTTTTTAAAGGCAAAAAAGAGTGGTTTTGTCTTTCTCCATTTGGAAGTGTGGATGAAAAATGTCCCCAGGATAATCAGGTTGTTTACTATCAGGTCCAGTTTTCTGTTTTCCAGATGGATACCAAATATAATAGATTCTCTTGTGAAGGGGGTGATTTGGATTTTGGATGATAGCCAGTCTTGTATGTCCTCCCAAAACGTCCCAGAGTAGATACAATGGAAAAACAGATGATCAGTTGTTTCAATGTCCGTCTCACAAAACACACAGTTGTTATGATCAATACCAAACCTCAATCTTAGCAACTCGTTGGATGGATAGATGTTGTTCATAACTTTGAAGTGGATTTCTTTCGTTTTGGGACTTAAAGGGTAAGAAATATATTTAGTTCTCAATTTTTTAATGTTTGATCTGGAGAACAGCTGATTAATGGAATTACTATTTGTTGGCTTTGGAAAAAGGATTGTGTTAAAGCTGCAGTATGTAGCTTTTTTTATGAACATATTTCTTCACTCTGTCACTACCTCCTGACAGACTGATGTTAGCCAGGTAATCTCTGAAAAAAAATAAAAAAAAATATTGTCCCCTTGCTTCTCCAGGTGGTAAATAAGCATTTCTAAAAAGAAAAGGTGACCCGCCATTTTCCAGCCAATAAAAACAGAGTTTGTAACCAGCCAATAAAAACAGAGCTTGAATTTGAATCAGCCAATAAAAACAGAGCTTGAATTTGAAATTCAACAGACCACAAGGGGGCAGAGCCACATATGGCTCTGAGGGGGAGGGATCAGAATGCTTTGCCTGTTGAAAATATTTCTAACTGCTGCAGTTCTACAGAAACTGCATACTGAACCTTTAAGTTGAGTACGCATGAATACGTTTGAACAGTTCTTGTCCAAAAAATTAAGACCATTAATATAAAGTGCAGGTGGGTTAATAGTTACCAAGTTCGAATTCGAATTTTGGGCTAATCTCTTGACAGCTTCTGGGATAGCTTTAATAACTTTATTAAATTGGGACAGTGAACAGTTTAAGTTATATTTTAAGCAAAAGTCTTTGTGAGAGAACCACTGACCCTGGTCATTCAGTAAATGGGTTATGGACCAGATATTTTTATCCATCCAATGTTGTAAGAAAAGAGACTTTCTATTACATGTGATATATCTGTTATTCCATATTGGAGTTTGATGTGGGGTGAAGTTATGTGAGAATAGTAGTTTCCAATACAGTAAAACTTGTTTGTGGAAAGATGACAGTTTGGTTGGTAATTTTTCAACTTGAAAATCACATTTAAGAACAAATTCTATTCCTCCCATTTTTTTGAAAATCCCTCTGGGGAGACAGTACCAAATACAATTTTTGTTCAAAATGAAGGATTTTAGCCACTTTATTTTTACCATTGCATTCAAACATTCAAAATCTATCGCTTTTAGACCTCCATTTTCATAATCTTGGACAATTTTTGACTTTTTTATATAGTGTACCCTGTTTTTCCAAATAAAATTGAAGTTCAATTGGTTAAAAGTTTTGATAAATTTATTAGATATAGAAATTGAGTATGCAGGATATATGCAGCGAGCTAAGGATTCCATTTTGGTTAAATAAGTTCTGCCAAAGACTGTGAGGTCTCTTTGTAACCACATATTGAGTTTGGATTTACATTCTGTTATTTTTCCTTGCAGGTTTAGTGTTTCACAGTTGGTTACGTCCCTGGTTATATGCACTCCCAGATATTTTACAGAGGTTGTAATAGGGATATTATATGCATTTGTGAGGCTACACTTGTGTATGGGCATTAATTCGCATTTATTATGGTTAAGTTTTAGACCCGAGGCTTTAGTAAATGAGTCAAGTGAAGTAGTTCAAGAATTTTGGGGAGCTGTTTCAAGCTTTCAAGAAAGATGGTAGTGTCATCGGCAAGTTGACTTATAATAATCTGCTCATCAAAAACATTTAGTTTGGGAGTATCTGAGTTTTTTATATGGATTGCAAGAGTTTCTGCAGCTAATATAAATAAGAAAGGGGAGATATTACAGCCCTGTTTAACTCCTCTGTTGATACTAAATCTTGGGGATGATCCACTAGGGAGCGCTACAGAGCTGGTTGTGTCATTATAGAAAGATTTAATTATGTTACAGAATTTGGGACCAAATCCAAATAATTCTAAAACTTTGAACAAAAATTGATGTTCTAGTTTATCAAAAGCTTTATAAAAGTCAAGGAATAAGATGAAACCCTCACTTTCAATCAAATGTTGATAGTCTAAGAGGTCTTGTATTCTTGTATTATTATGTATCGACCTGTTTTTCATAAATCCCGTTTGTGTATCACTAATTATCTGATCTAAGTCCTCTTTTAATCTATTAGTGTAAATATATGTCAGTAGTTTGTAGTCATAATTTAACAGTGAAATCGGACGAAAGTTATCCAGTAGTTTATTATCTTTGCCTGGTTTTGGTAAAAGTGTGATGATACCTTGTTTCATGGTGGTGGGTAATGAGAAGTTAGTTGTGACCTCTTTGAAGACCTCAAAAAGAACTTTTCTGAGTGTGGTCCAGAAGTGTTTGTAAAAGTTAGCTGTGAGGCCGTCTGGGCCTGGCGATTTGTCTAATTTTAAACATGTAACGGCTTTGTCTAGTTCCTCTATGCTGATATCTTTTTCACATTCTTCTTTGAAGCTATTGTCAATTTGGGGGATGGAGTCTTTAATATTGTTTAAGAAAGTGTCAGAGTCTGTTTTGGAAAAGGATGAGCTATATAGGTTTTGGTAAAACAAACTAATTTCTTTTGCAATTAATTTAGGGTCTGAGCAGTCTGAACCATTAATTGTAAGAGTTTGGATGGAGTTTCTTTCCTGTCGTCTTTTTTCAAGTCTGCAAAAATAAGCTGAGTTTTTTTCCCCTTCTTCCATCCACTTGGCTCTTGATCTGATGAATGCTCCTCTGGCCTTTCTTTCATATATTTTATCCAGTTTGAGATGTAATGAAGAAAGTTTACCTTTTTCACCCTCTGTTAAATATTGTTTGTTGCTAATCATGTATATTTCTTTGATGATGTTATCTTCTTCTAATTTGTTATCCTTCTTAATCTGTTTGCTAAAGGAAATTGAATATTGGCGTATTCTGTATTTCATAAATTCCCATTTTTGGACATATGACTGTAGGGAGTCATCTTGTAGAATTTCTTGAATTATGTCTTTGATTTTATTATTATATTCAACCTGTTTTAGGAGTGCATTAAATTTCCAGTATCCTTTTATGTTTTTAGAGTTTGTTACTGGTGAGACTGAAATCTCAATACAGCAGTGATCAGTGAGCGGAGCAGGGAAATTTCACACATGGATATTTGATTAATCAATGTGTCTGCTATTAGCCAATAATCTAATCTGGACTTACTTGAGGCATCTGGTTTAAACCAGGTAAACTGTCGGTGGTTTTTATTTTGTTCTCTCCATGGGTTATGGATGCATAAAGTGTTACAGAAATCAGTTAATAATGAGTTAGGGTGCTGATCAGTGAACTTGCTGGGAAATCTGTCCAAATATTCATTTAAAACCATGTTCCAGTCACCTCCAATTATTACATTTTCTGTGCAGTATCTTTTTTTGAGTTCAAGTATCGTTTCTTTGATGTTTAGGATAAGATCTTTGTTTTGTTTTGTGTTACAGTAGCCGTAAATGTTCCCCAAAATGAGTGAGGAGTTATTTAATTCTAAAACACATATGAGCCAGTGGCCATCATTATGCACTTTTGTGGATATTATATTCCCAGGGCAGTTGTTGAATAAAATTGCAACTCCTGCTGCTCTAGTTGAACCGTGTGAGAATATTATTTTGTCTCCCCATTTGGTTGACCAGAATTTTTCATCCGAATTCTGAGAGTGGGTTTCTTGGAGAAGTACACATTGTGGACTTTTGTTTTTACAATATAAAAAAGTAGCTTTTCTTTTAAGGTTATCTCTTAGACGCCTAGCATTGAGTGATAAAAGTTTAATGTTATGAGACCAGGACATAAACTTGAATTAGATTTTGAAGAGAGATCAGGTGGGCCTGAGGGCAGCCAGAAAGAACCTGGAACTGGGCATCAAAAAGGCCAAGGAGCAGTATTCCAGGAAAATAGCTCACCGTTTCAAGGACAGCAAGGATACACGCAGTCTGTGGCAGGGAATACAGACCATCACAAACTACAAACCACCCCCCCAGACCTGTGACAGCTCAACCTCTACGCTGAATGAACTGAATGAGTTCTTTGCTCGGTTTGAGGCAAGTAACAGCACACCTGCACATAAACTCCCCCCCTCTCCTGATGGCCAGGTGCTGGCGCTGTCCTCAGACAGCGTAAGGCGATCATTTATCAAGATTAACGCCCGGAAGGCCTCTGGTCCTGACAACATACCTGGTCGTGTGCTGAAGGACTGTGCAAGGGAACTCGCAGCGGTCTTCACGGACATCTTTAACATCTCACTGAGCCAGGCCATCGTCCCCACCTGTTTCAAAGCCACCACCATCATCCCTGTCCCAAAGAAGGCAACGCCCGCATGCCTCAATGACTATCGCCCAGTAGCACTCACCCCCATCCTGATGAAGTGCTTTGAACGGCTAGTCATGAAAAGCATCACATCTGTCCTCCCTGCCTCCCTGGATCCCTTCCAATTTGCATACCGACCTAATCGCTCAACCGACGATGCCATCTCCTCTGCCCTCCACACAGCTCTCACACATCTGGACACGAAGGACTCTTATGTTAGAATGCTGTTCATCGACTTCAGCTCGGCATTCAACACCATCATCCCCCAACAGCTCATCCATAAACTGGACAGTCTGGGGCTGAACACCTCAATGTGTAACTGGCTGCTAGACTTCCTGACCGGGAGACCACAGACAGTACGGATCGGGAGTAACACATCTAGCACCATCACATTGAACACAGGGGCCCCACAAGGATGTGTGCTGAGCCCCCTTCTATTCACCCTGCTAACACACGACTGCACACCATCGTACAGCTCCAACCACTTCATCAAGTTTGCGGACGACAC
Source organism: Garcialebias charrua (assembly GCA_038048925.1). Classification (NCBI taxonomy): domain Eukaryota; kingdom Metazoa; phylum Chordata; class Actinopteri; order Cyprinodontiformes; family Rivulidae; genus Garcialebias; species Garcialebias charrua. The sequence continues at coordinate 15,170 of JBBPBX010017264.1, read as the reverse complement.
AACAGTGGTAGGTCTCATCAGCAACAACGATGAGACGGACTACAGGAACGAGGTGAGCCGCTTGGCCTTGTGGTGCGGACACAACAATCTCACTCTCAACGTGGAGAAGACAAAGGAGATTGTTGTGGACTTCAGGAAGAGGGATGCACAACATGCCCCTCTGACCATCAACAGCACCGCAGTGGAGAGAGTGGACAGCACCAAGTTCCTGGGAGTGCACGTCTCAAAGGACCTGTCCTGGAGCAGGAACACTGCAGCACTGGCCAAGAAGGCTCACCAGCGCCTCTACTTTCTCCGCAAGCTGAAAAGGGCTGGAGCTTCAACCCCCATCATGTGCACCTTCTACAGGGGTGCCATAGAAAGTGTCCTGACCAGCTGCATCACGGTGTGGTTTGGTGCATGTACTGCATCATGCCGCAAGAGCCTCCAGCGCATCGTGAGAGCAGCTGAGAAGATCGTCGGCACCTCCTTGCCCTCACTGCAGGACTTACACAGCAAACGCCTCACTCGGAAAGCCCACTGCATGGCAGGTGATCCCACACACCCACTACACAGCCGCTTTAGACTGCTGCCATCAGGGAGGAGACTGAGGAGTCTCCAGGCTCGTACCAGTAGACTGAGAGACAGCTCTGTTCATCAGGCAGTCAGAATGCTAAACACTCTGCCTGCTCTGCCTCCCCTCCCATTTGAACTGCCTTAACACAAAAAACTTTCTCACACATTACCACTCAACACAAAGTTTTTAACACTGGACTCTGTGTCATCAAACGGGTTATTCACTAAACTCTCGGTCATGTGCTCATTCAGTTTGCACTACTTCTCATATTTGCACTAATGTTTGTATTACATTACTGCCTATAGTCATACTACTGTTTACATTCACTGTTTACATTTATTAATACGGTTTACATTTATTACTACTGCTTTACATTTATTACTACTGTTTACATTTACACTAATTTTATATACACTACTGCAGATACATATACAGCATTCTCTGACTAGCCTTATCTAAGGATGCCAAATGTGCCTTATGTGCCTCACTGCATATGCCACTTTGCCTATATACCAACATCAAATACCTCATACATATACTGTGTACATTAACTTATATGCTGCTGTGCCACTCTTTGCAAATGTCAATGCTAGAACCTTCAGTTTATTTTATAGATATACTTTTTATACTTTTTATACTACTATGCAAAAACTCAGGACAGTATTACACTTTTATTATTTCATTTTATGCTTATGTTCATTGGGTGTTTGGTGTTTTAGGGGTGTTTGGTGTTTCAGTGTTGGTGTAAATTTTCATACTTTTATACTATTATGAAAAAACTCAGGACAGTGTTACACTTTTACTATTTTATGCTTATGTTTATTAAATGTTTTAGTGTTTAGTGTTTAGATGGTTACTGTTGCACCGAGGGACTGAGAGAAACGCAATTTCGGTCCTGTGTATGTCCTGTACATATTGCAGTTCTGACAATAAAGTTGACTTTGACTTTGAAAGAAAACAAAAAATTAGAAACAGTTAAACAAATATTAACAAGAACTGACTATCTTAAGTGTTTTAATTCAGAGAATAAAATAACTTCAAGGCGAGTCCCAATTAAAACAAACTTGGGTATTGACCTTATACTGAACATTTGATGTGAACAAGTGTATAACTAATACAGTACAGAGTTGCAGTGAACAATTTAAACAGTAAATCTGCAAAGGGTATTTCCCCCCTGATAGAAATAACTAATTTATTACTGTACGACCATCAATCACAGCAATGTGGCCTTTGTAAAATGCCACCTTACCCAGCGCTCTAGCTTGTTTGATTTTTGGCCACAGTTGTTCTCTTTTCTGTCGATCCTCTTTTGTGAAGTCTTGAGCAAACCTCAGATTTTGATTCTTGCAAACTGGAGAGTCTTTCGTCGCTTTCCAAACTGCATCCCTGTGACGTCTCCTGAGAAACTGCACGATGATTTGACGGCTTCCTCCGTTTTCTTTCCTCCCGATGCGATGGATTGAGTCGACCACGTCTTCCATCACTGGCTCCCACTCTGGAAAGATCTGAAGTAGAAGCTCGTTGACTTCTGCTCGTAGGTTTTCTCCTTTTTCCTTGAGGCCAGAGATTCTTAAATTCAAACGGCGTTTGTTTCTTTCCATTTCAAGCACTTGCTCTTTCAGTTCTGCATTTTCTTTTTTTAATATCTGAATATTCTTTTTCCAGATTATCCACTCTTGATTTGCATTCAGTGATTTCTACTGAATTCACTTCCACGCGCTAGATCATGCTAGCAAACATTTCAGAGTTTTCTTGAAGTTGTTTTCCAAAATCCCCCACCTTGATATCCAGGTTATTTATGGCCATTATAACATCAGCAAGAGAAGGCTCAGCTTCTGTCGCTAGTTTTTTAGCTGGTGGGATTTTTGTTGGAGTGGCACTTGAAGGACGCCTCGTTCCGGAGTTGCTAGCAGAGCTAGCTTTCGGTGAGTCCATGCTAACAACGTTAGCATAGTTGTGGTGTGCTAGCATGTCGGCTGCATTAGCATTGGTGCTCTTGAGTGGAGGAAAGTCTTTGTTGTTGCGGAAAGACATGTTGAAATATATCCAATGTCCGCTGTTATGTTTGCAAATTGTTATGAGTATGAGTAAGTAAGGACAAATTTAATTCAATATTTTGGGATCGGCCGAACGGAGCTCAGTTGGGTGCGTACGCCTTGTTCGCCATCTTGCCGGAAGTTTTTCACTAATAAAAGTAACAGCACACATCACGGTGCCGAGCTGGTCATTTTGATATAACAATTGCGGGGATACACATTGAGGTTTGGGCCAGATTAAAGTTGACAGAAGAGCAAGACTCTTTCAGGGGGATACTAATAGAAGGCTTCCTTTCTAGGCAGTCCCCAATAAATAAAGTTATGAAATCCTAAGTCAGGTGGATAATAATACAGTAGTTGCCTGCATTATACTAGGCAGTCCACAGTAAAGACTTCAGCTTACTGTCCTGGAGAAAACAATTACCCCACTTCCCAATTAGAACTGTACAAATATTACTCTAATTAAATCTAAGCCCTTTTATTTAAAACACAATACTTTGGTCTGAAGCTCAGTCTTGACGACACCTCTGTACAACATCAGAACTTCTTGTTATCCAAACACGAACAAGTCACAGCTCTGTTTTACCTTATCAATGTGGGGGTGCCAGTACTCATCATGTTGGGTCTTGGCATCCGTGCTGTTGATTCTGGAGAAGAAGGTAGGCTTAGTGAGGTACATCAGAGCTGGGTCCAAACTAAACGTCTCGGCAATGATGGTCTGGATTCGCTCACGAACGTCTCTAAGGATGAAAAATGGAAACTAAGATTCAAGTTGAAAGAGACTTTGTTCTTTTACATTTTAAATAGCCTGCCACATCAAATTTTAGAAATTACTAGAAATATACTTTAGGGAATAACGTACTGCAAAAAAATAAAATAAAAATTCACACAGCTGAGATGAACAGCTGTTGAGATGTTCTCATTCAACACTTGCTCTTCTCAAGGGCGGACGTCTCCTCTCGGTCTCCACTTGCTTTTGCTTTGTCTTGTCTGTGAAACTGTCTGAGAGCCTCTCTTCTACAAAATCTTCTGAATCATAACTATGGACTTAAATTTGGTCAGTTGGTCCCTCAACACAACTGATAACATTTCTTCAAAGAGAAGACAGGCTGTAGGCGAGCCGATTTGCCCTGTTGGCATGCACACAGCTGGATATCTCATCGACTTGGAAGACTTGATGACGTGTCTATCTCTGCTGTCATCTGTGGATCTTAAGGACACATATTTAATTGGATTTATGATAACTGGTTCCTGCTTTTTGGATTTGTCTGGTTCCAGGTCAATCAACAAACAAGGAAGTTGTCGGCAGCAAATCTGGACTTGGTCAGGCTGCCTGCCTTACATGATGACTTGGTTCATGTCTCAAGAAACCAGACTTTTGGCTGAATGGATTAGATCTTGGGGATTTTCTCAGGCACGTTCCATTGGTGTGGTCATTTTAATTTGGACATTTTGGAAGCGAGTGGACCGACACAGACTGAAGGTAGATGTCATTAAAGTTCTGCCTGTTCCCAAAACAATTGTGTTTATCTGACATTCTGCTCCCCGACAGGCCTTGACAGGCCGTCTTATCTGAACACGCCTGAGAAGTTTTCTAAACCTGACGCTCTCATCCCTCCCAAACCTTCTACAGGTAGTCCCCGATTTACGAGCGAGATCCGTTACAACGAGGCGCTCGTAAACCGGAAATCTCGTAATTTGGAACGGCCGCCATTTCTCTCGTAAATCCGGAATTTCGCTCGTAAATTGGAACGGTTTTCGCTAGCGCGACTACAAACACTCTATTTTCATCCAAAAACTGCTTATGAGTGCATAAAAATGATCGGAAACGTGTGTCCATATGCTTAGCTAACTAACTGTGGTGAAAAAACACATGAAAACTCAGTATTTTTTTCGTTTTTTCCAAAAATTCGCAGCTCGTAAGTCTGGAACCTCGCAGATCAGAGCGCTCGTAAATCGGGGACTACCTGGTACTGAGGAATTCCACAGACTTTTCAGAGGAGCCCAGCTGAATAAATATTCTGTCATCATTTCAGGACTCTGGATTCATCTCTGGCCGTCCTTGTACCTATGCATTTGAGCTATTAATAGCATGCACTTGAACTTTTTAGCATATACTTTACATAACAACATGCATACAAGCCCGAGAGCCCTTATACTGTACATAGTTTTAGGAACCACATAAACATGATGTGTCCACAGGGCTTCATTTGTAAACGGATTGTTGCTGGAACGGGGGGGGGGG
>JBBPBX010017264.1:0-10142 GCA_038048925.1 Garcialebias charrua | reverse complement strand
CCATCCCCCGTGAGGAGCTCCTCAGACTGAAGAAGCCTTTCACATGAAAGAAGAAATGTTTCTACATTTTGTTTAGTTTTGTTTTTTGAATGTCCAGAGGACCAGACTTCACTTCTTAGATGTTTCTACCTGGATTATCAAAGTCAAAGTCAACTTTATTGTCAGAACTGCAATATGTACAGGACATACACAGGATTGAAATTGTGTTTCTCTCAGTCCCTCGGTGCAACAGTAACCATTTAAACACTAAAACACTGAAACATTTAATAAACATAAGCATAAAATAGTAAAAGTGTAACACTGTCCTGAGTTTTTGCATAGTAGTATAAAAGTATGAAAATTTACACCAACACTAAAACACTAAACATTTAATGAACATAAGCATAAAATGAAATAATAAAAGTGTAATATTATTGAGCATACAAAGTCAAAGTCAAAGTCAACTTTATTGTCAGAACTGCAATATGTACAAGACATACACACGACCGAAATTGCGTTTCTCTCAGTCCCTTACATTAGGATATCTATATTTAAAATTATATAGAGAGAATATTGAGGTTTTTGTAGAATCTTGTTCATCAGATTTAATTCAGTTCAGTTTATTTATATAGCACCAAGCCACAACAGAAGTTGTCTCAGGGCACTGAACAGAAAGATTCATATACCTGTATAAAAATAATAACTTAACATTATTTATCTGAGAAGCAGACTGCTTTGAGTTTAACTCATCACAGAACTCTCATTAGCAGGACTTGGGTTCTGGACACGCCTCCAGAATCTGTCCTAAAGTGCAGGTGCAAATTCAGGCTGAGCTGCGCCAGGCTGACTGAGCAGGGCTGTGCAGGGCTGCGCAGAGTTGGGGCTGATTAGGAGCAGTGCAAATGGGGCTTGACATGCACGTTTATGATCTGTAGGAGGAAACTGGAGTACCCGCAGAAAACCCACACAGCCCAAAGAGAACATGCAAACTCCACACAGAAAGGCGCCCAGCCAGGATTTGAACTGGCAACCATCTCGCTGAGAGCCAACACCTCTACCAACTGTGCATGTTATTATAATTATTATTATCATTAAGTGTTTTGAGTGGCTTGATAAGATGGACAGGTGTAATGTAAATACAGTCCATTTATCATTGAATGGTACAGTACAAATATCAAAAACAGCCAAAAGTAATTCCATGAATGCCACGAATGAGCTGAACGTTTCGATATTTGAATAGTTGAAATAGCACAAAAACTGTGGAATGAGTTAAGTGATGAAAAACATCCAAAAGAAAAATGGATCTCAGTAGTTTGAGCATTCGATCAATAATTCAGATCAGAAGTGTCTTCCAACAGATTAAGTGACTGAGTGGTAAAAACTGGGTAAGAAATAGCTGAGGTGATATAACGTGGGTAGATGTGGGTACGAAGAGAATCATAGTAAGAAGCTTCTTCTCACCATATCTGCAAAGGTACAATTTGACAGGAGGACAAACTGACCTGGAGCTGCCTTTGATTTATAACAAGTACCTGTACCAACAAGATTCTGCTTAAAGGGGACCTCAGATGTATTTTTTAAATTTTTATGGTATTTCTGTGGGATATCCAGACCCTATTCCTTCAATTTAATGCACAAAATAATTATTAGATAATCAATTATACCCTTTTTAATTCTGCCATTTTTAACTTTCGTTTTGAACGACCGGTTTCTTGAAGTCCACGCCCTTCAACGATCTGTTCACGCCCTCTGTAACAGCCAGTATCTGTAATGTGTTGTTGTTTTAAAATTAGCTCTTTTTTTATTACTCATTTGACTTACTGTTAGTGTTAGCTTAAGATAACTTACCGAAACCCGTCTGAGCGCGCCGCAGTTTGCTGCTCCTTTTAGCATTAGACCACCCGAATCCGAAGCTAATGTTAGCTTGTTCCTCTTCCGGTTTTCGCCAGCTCCGCTCGTTGCACGCGATGAGATTTTGGGAGTTATCGCTGTTCCAGTGAAGACAACACAAAGTTCACCAAGTGTCTCCCGTAAATTAATCTGTAAGGAGAAGGTCCTCTTGCTGCGAGCCTGCTGCGAGGCTGCTGCAAGGCTGTACAGTTGAAGCTCCGCTCCATCGCGCCGGAAGAGGGTCCCGTCGAACCCGGTCCTTCCGCCTGTGGTCCGCTCGTTTAATTTTTGCCGGCTGCGCGTTGGCAGCGATCGCAAATACACTAAAAATTGAACTAAAACATAAAAATAACAATTATACTTTATTTATAAAGCCATTTAAAAAAACACAGCTGCAACAAAGTGCTGTACACATGAAATTAAGAACATATAAACAAAAGATGAGATGAAATCATGAAAAACAACAGTCATGTGTTTAATACAGAAGTGGGTTGAGCCTAACCAGGGGTTGCTAGGTGAGGGGCTGGACTCAGGTTTGATCTGATTGGCTGGCGGCTTGTGACGTCAATAAATGCAGGAAGTGTGAATCCTGGTGTATTTATCAAAAATAAATAAATCTACTTAGAGTAAATAAACCACTGGGTGCATTTTTTTGGCACAAGGACTGTTTTTTTATGAAGTAAATACCCAAAGTTTAGTAAAAAAACATTAAAAAGTGAATTTTGCATGTGTGGTCCCCTTTAAAGCTTTTAGGTTTTAGAAATCACAAATAATTAAAGCTGAAACTACAAAATGGTTTACAGAAAATCAAACATTTTCTTCGCCTCTGCCATGAACAGTGAGCAGTCGTGTGTTTGTCTATCTGTTATCAATATTTATCCATCTGCTCGTGAACTGTTCACCCCATCCCCTCAGGCAGAAGGCTGGAGCAGCTTCTTCCTTCAGGCTGTGAGACTCCTGAGACGCCCTCTGGACATTGTGGACCATACGACTTTAGGCGCTCAGGTCATTTATTTATTGTTAGCTTCCTTGGGAAACACATTTCATTATTTTATATTATATTTTCATTTACCGGTAATATCTATACATAGGACCACTTTGATAACAGAACCACGCTGCTAATAGAACCATGCTGCTAAAAGTACCATGATGCTAATAGTACCATGTTGCTAAAAGTACCATGATGCTAATAGTCCCATGCTGCTAAAAGTACCATGATGCTAATAGTACCGGTACCATGTTGCTAAAAGTACCATGATGCTAATAGAACCATGCTGCTAAAAGTACCATGATGCTAATAGAACCATGCTGCTAAAAGTACCATGATGCTAATAGAACCATGCTGCTAAAAGTATCATGATGCTAATAGTACCATGTTGCTAAAAGTACCATGATGCTAATAGTACCATGTTGCTAAAAGTATCATGATGCTAATAGTACCATGCTGCTAAAAGTACAATGATGCTAATAGAACCATGCTGCCAAAAGTACCATGATGCGTGTATTACAAAAATATAAATTAAACAAAGAAACAACCTTTCTGTTCATTGTGTAAACAGTCAGTCATGTATGGCAAAAGCCTAATTAATTTGTAGAACCATGCTGTTAAAAGTACCATAATGCTAATAGTACCATGCTCCTAAAAGTACCATGCTGCTAAAAGTACCATGATGCCAATAGTACCATGCTGCTAAAAGTACCATGATGCTAATAAGTACCATGCTCCTAAAAGTAAGGGTGCACAGATTTCAAATTTCTGGCCGATCACCGATTTTTAAAGAGTCTGACCTGCCGATTCCGATTTTGGCCTATACCGATTTTCAGGTGTTAAAAGGTCAAAATGCACCCTAAATTTTCATGATTTTCCGACCTTTGCAGAGGCAGATGCGATCGGTGGATAAAATCGGCTTCTCGTTTAAAGATCGGCCGATCAGCCGATCTCCCCAAATTAAGGAAATCGGGGCCGATCGATCGGCCGGCCGATTTATCGGTGCATCCCTACCTAAAAGTACCATGATGCTAAAAGTACCATGCTGCTAATAGGACCACGCTGCTAACAGTACAACGTTGCACACAAGACCATTCTGCAAACAAGACCATGCTGCTAAAAGAAACACATTGCTAACAGCATCATGCTGTTAATAGGACCACGCTGCTAACAGTGCCATGCTGCTAACAGTGCCATGCTGCTAACAGTGCCATGCTGCTAACAGTGCCGTGCTGCTAACAGTACCCTGCTGCTAACAGTGCCATGCTGCTAACAGTACCATGCTGCGAAGAGAACCTCACTGCAAACAGGACCACGATGCAAACAAGATCATGCTGCTAACAGAAACACATTGTTAAAAGAACCATGCTGCTAAAAAGACTATGCTGCAAACAAGACCATGTTGCTAACAAGACCACACCACTAACAGTATCATGCCGCTAAGAGAACCATGCTGCTAACAGGACTACGATACAAACAAGACCATGTTGCTAACAAGACCACACCGCTAACAGTATCATGCTGCTAAGAGAACCATGCTGCTAACAGGACTATGATGCAAACAAGACCATGCTGCTAACAAGACCACACCGCTAACAGTACAGTATCATGCTGCTAAGAGAAACATGCTGCTAACAGGACTACAATGCGAACAAGACCATGCTGCTAACAAGACCACACCGCTAACAGTATCATGCTGCTAAGAGAACCATGCTGCTAACAGGACTACGATGCAAGCAAGACCATGCTGCTAACAGAAACACATTGCTAACAGTACCATGCTGCTAAAAGGACCATGCTGCTAAAAGGACCATGCTGCTAAAAGGACCATGCTACTAAAAGGACCACGCTGCTAACAGGACCGTGCTGCTAATGCTGCTAAAAGGACCACGCTGCTAACAGGACCGTGCTGCTAAAAGGACCATGCTGCTAACAGGACCTTGCTGCTAAAAGGACCATGCTGCTAATGCTGCTAAAATGACCGTGCTGCTAATGCTGCTAAAAGGACCATGCTGCTAATGCTGCTAACTGTACCATGCTGCTAACAAGACCATGCTGCTAATGCTGCTAACAGGACCATCCTGCTAACAGAAACCCATTGTTAACAGTACCCTGCAGCTAACAGTGCCATGCTGCTAACAGTGCCATGCTGCTGACAGTACCATGTTGTGAAGAGAACCTCACTGAAAACAGGACCACGACGCAAACAAGATCATGCTGCTAACAGAAACACATTGTTAACAGAACCATGATGCTAAAAAGACTATGCTGCAAACAAGACCATGTTGCTAACAAGACCACACCGCTAACAGTATCATGCTGCTAAGAGAACCATGCTGCTAACAGGACTATGATGCAAACAAGACCATGCTGCTAACAAGACCACACCGCTAACGTTAGGCTAAGAGAACCATGCTGCTAACAGGACCATGCTGCTAATGCTGCTAACAGGACCATCCTGCTAACAGAAACCCATTGTTAACAGTACCCTGCAGCTAACAGTGCCATGCTGCTAACAGTGCCATGCTGCTAACAGTACCATGTTGCGAAGAGAACCTCACTGAAAACAGGACCACGACGCAAACAAGATCATGCTGCTAACAGAAACACATTGTTAACAGAACCATGATGCTAAAAAGACTATGCTGCAAACAAGACCATGTTGCTAACAAGACCACACCGCTAACAGTATCATGCTGCTAAGAGAACCATGCTGCTAACAGGACTATGATGCAAACAAGACCATGCTGCTAACAAGACCACACCGCTAACGTTAGGCTAAGAGAACCATGCTGCTAACAGGACTATGATGCAAACAAGACCATGCTGCTAACAAGACCATACCGCTAACAGTATCATGCTGCTAAGAGAACCATGCTGCTAACAGGACTACAATGCAAACAAGACAATGCTGCTAACAAGACCACACGGCTAACAGTATCATGCTGCTAAGAGAACCATGCTGCTAACAGGACTACGATGCAAGCAAGACCATGCTGCTAACAGAAACACATTGCTAACAGTACCATGCTGCTAAAAGGACCATGATGCTAAAAGGACCATGCTGCTAAAAGGACCATGCTGCTAAAAGGACCACGCTGCTAAAAGGACCACGTTGCTAACAGGACCGTGCTGCAAATGCTGCTAAAAGGACCACGCTGCTAACAGGACCGTGCTGCTAATGCTGCTAAAAGGACCACGCTGCTTACAGGACCTTGCTGCTAAAAGGACCATGCTGCTAAAAGGACCATGCTGCTAATGCTGCTAACAGGACCATCCTTCTAACAGAAACCCATTGTTAACAGTACCATGCTACTAACAGGACCATGCTGCAAACAAGACCATGCTGCTAACAAGACCACACTGCTAAAAGTTTCATGATGCTGCTAACAGAAACACATTGTTAACAATACCATGCTGCTAACAGTACCATGCTGCTAACAGTACCTTGCTGCTAACAGGACCATGCTGCTATTGCTGCTAACAGGACCATCCTGCTAACAGAAACAGATTGTTAACAGTACCATGCTAGCCTGGTTAAAACCAGACCCTTGTCCTTCACTTTGCTTCGTACTAGGGTCTGGGATTATATTGATCCAAGATGGCGGCGCGTGCAAACGCCGCGGCTTCTCTCTCTCCCAGCAACACGGTGCTTTCGTCTGTTTTGTCCTGCACGCCGCAATTTGCCGGCACGTCTTCGTCTTGTCTACGTGTTCAAGAACGCAAGTATAGCCGTGAATTCCTGCTTGATGTCGGAAAAACCGCTCATTTGGGAATAAACAGCGAACTCCAGGAGAAGCTACATGAGCTCGAGGAGAAGCTACGTGAGCTTCGTGACTGCGACCTGCTCTGGAAGCCAGCCCCGAGCCTCCTTTCATCGCGCCCGCCGTGGAAACGCCACAAGCGGCGTGACAGAAAGCGGAAGCCAGCCCCGAGCCTCCCTTCACCGCGCCCGCAGTGGAAACGCCACAAGCGGCGTGACAGGAAACAGAAGCGGGGCAAACGTGGAGGTATCAGAGCTAGGCTAGCAGCTAGCCCACACAGGCCGGCTATTCCATCCATGGTTTTGGCTAACGTGCGCTCCTTGGACAACAAATTGGATTATATTCGCCTGCTACGAACGACACAAAAGACTGTGAGAGACTGTTGTGTGTTTGTATTCACGGAAACATGGCTTAAAAACAACGTTCCGGACCATGCTGTTCAGTTGGATCAGCTAACATGCTACAGAGCGGACCGAACCCTCGAGGGAGGTAAGAAACGGGGAGGGGGGCTCTGTGTTTACATCAACAACGCATGGTGTCTGGATGCTGCTGTGGTCCACAAACACTGCTCACCTTTAGTGGAGTTTATGACTATTAAATGCAGACCATTCTATTTACCGAGGGAATTTACAGCTGTTATGATTGTTGCTGTATATATCCCTCCAAGCTCCAACAGCAAAGTTAGAGGTGAGGCTCTGAATGAACTATATCTGCACATCAGTGAGCAGCAAACAGCCCATCCTGATGCTTTTCTCATCACGGTGTGTATTTTATATTTCAATTTGTTACTGCTGATGTTTGAACTGTGTTTGTTTGTTAAGTGTCCTTGGGTGTCCTGAAAGGCACTTTTAAATAAAATGATTATTATTATTAGTAGTAGTATTATTATTTAAACACAGCAGTTTTTGTAAATTATCAGTTAATTTACCAGTAGGTGTAAGTAAAAGTTATTCTTTCAGCTCTAACCAAGTTGTTCGCAAACAGTCTTTTTTTTTTTTTTTTTTTACATCCTACGTGCTGTTTTCTGTTGAGGACTAGTTTATTTACATGTTTCTTATAAGGCTGTGAAACATCGAGAGTCAAGTTTTTTTATTTATTATTTTTCACTGGAACTTAATTTTAATGCAATCCAGAAAGGTACAGTACTTCATATTATAGAATGAAGTCGTGAAAGGACCTGTCCTGGAGCAGGAACACTGCATCACTGGCCAAGAAGGCTCACCAGCGTCTCTACTTTCTCCGCAAGCTGAAAAGGGCTGGAGCTTCAACCCCCATCATGTGCACCTTCTACAGGGGAGCCATAGAAAGTGTCCTGACCAGCTGCATCACGGTGTGGTTTGGTGCATGTACTGCATCCTGCCGCAAGAGCCTCCAGCGCATCGTGAGAGCAGCTGAGAAGATCGTCGGCACCTCCTTGCCCTCACTGCAGGACTTACACAGCAAACGCCTCACTCGGAAAGCCCACTGCATGGCAGGTGATCCCACACACCCACTACACAGCTGCTTCAGACTGCTGCCATCAGGGAGGAGACTGAGGAGTCTCCAGGCTCGAACCAGCAGACTGAGAGACAGCTCTGTTCATCAGGCAGTCAGGATGCTAAACACTCTGCCTGCTCTGCCTCCCCTCCCATTTGAACTGCCTTAACACAAAAAACTTTCTCACACATTACCACACAACACAAAGTTTTTAACACTGGACCCTGTGTCATCAAACGGGTTATTCACTAAACTCTCGGTCATGTACTCATTCAGTTTGCACTACTTCTCATATTTGCACTAATGTTTGTATTACATTACTGCCTATAGTCATACTACTGTTTACATTCACTGTTTACATTTATTAATACGGTTTACATTTATTACTACTGCTTTACATTTATTACTACTGTTTACATTTACACTACTTTTATCTACACTACTGCAGATACATATACAGCATTCTCTGACTAGCCTTATCTAAGGATGCCAAATGTGCCTTATGTGCCTCACTGCATATGCCACTTTGCCTCTATACCAACATCAACTACCTCATACATATACTGTGTACATTAACTTATATGCTGCTGTGCCACTCTTTGCAAATGTCAATGCTAGAACCTTCAGTTTATTTTATAGATATACTTTTTATACTTTTTATACTACTATGCAAAAACTCAGGACAGTATTACACTTTTATTATTTCATTTTATGCTTATGTTCATTGGGTGTTTGGTGTTTTAGGGGTGTTTGGTGTTTCAGTGTTGGTGTAAATTTTCATACTTTTATACTATTATGAAAAAACTCAGGACAGTGTTACACTTTTACTATTTTATGCTTATGTTTATTAAATGTTTTAGTGTTTAGTGTTTAGATGGTTACTGTTGCACCGAGGGACTGAGAGAAACGCAATTTCGGTCCTGTGTATGTCCTGTACATATTGCAGTTCTGACAATAAAGTTGACTTTGACTTTGACTTTGACTTTGATTTGGCTTTTTCAAAACGTGTTTCTGGCTCATCAAAGCATTTCTCCTTGAAGGAAAATAATCCTTGTAGAAACTTGTGTTCTGCGTGTAGAGTATTTTTATTCCAAGCCGAAATTATTATGTGTTGCTCCAAAGAACCTTGAATCTGTAGTTGCCAAACAGCTGTAGGTTGTGTTTGCTGCCTTCAGGTACAAATAAAAGTCTGTTGCGAGGTCACAATGGAGTCTCTTCTTGTAGCCACAAGCAGTTAGTGAACACACCTACAGTTTCAAGTGTGAGTTTCTTAATTATACTAAAAAACAACATATTTAATTAATGAATTGGGGCAGACGTCTCAGACAGAGAGCCTCACCTTTAGAAGTGGTCAAATCAAAAGCTGGGTGCAGGGTTACTCAGGTGAAGCATCACAGAGGACAAGTGAAGTGGATGATCATCAGATTCTTTGATTTGTGAAGAAAAAACTGCTTTACAAATTCAAACAAGTCGAGAACAAGAACAAACCAAACACAGACAGCAGGAGAACCTGAAGAACTAAAATGCCTCATCATGAAACTGCTGTGAAAGGTTTGTGATATGTTATAATGGCTTGTCTTTGTGTTTGTCAGCAAAATATCTCACAAACCATTTATGTATTTATTTTTATTTATTTAAAAATGTATTCATTTTTTTAAACAAAACAAAACCATTCAATATACAATAAGAAATACAATCACAAACAAAATGAAAGGCAGCAGAAAGAAGAAAACATCTTATTATATCTGCCCCTTTTTACACAAAAAAAATAATTCAAACAATAATAATCTTCAAATAACAAAACTAAAATAAACATCTCCTTCTCGAGTAACAATTCATACGAATACACATTGAGCTATTTCATATATTTTTTAACAAACCAACTTTGATCATTCTCTTAAACATAGACATTGACCTGGCATTTTTTAACATCGCTCTCCAGATTATTCCATAATCTAATTCCTTGGATTGAAGTAGACCATCCCTTCAAGATTAGTTCGAAATTTAGGTTTCATAAAGATTTACATCCCCTTAAGATTATAACA
>JBBPBX010017263.1:7582-35928 GCA_038048925.1 Garcialebias charrua | reverse complement strand
ACCGTAGGGTGTGTTCCAACTATAGGGGGATCACACTCTTAAGCCTCCCTGGTAAGGTCTATTCAGGGGTTCTGGAGAGGAGGGTCCGTCGGATAGTCGAACCTCGGATTCAGGAGGAGCAGTGTGGTTTTCGTCCTGGTCGTGGAACACTGGACCAGCTCTACACCCTCAGCAGGGTCCTGGAGGGTGCGTGGGAGTTTGCCCAACCAGTTTACATGTGTTTTGTGGACTTGGAGAAGGCATTCGACCGCGTCCCTCGGGGGGTTCTGTGGGGGGTACTCCGGGAGTATGGGGTACCAGGCCCTTTGATAAGGGCTGTTAGGTCCCTGTACGACCGGTGTCAGAGCTTGGTCCGCATTGCCGGCAGTAAGTCAGGCTCGTTTCCGGTGAGAGTTGGACTCCGCCAAGGTTGCCCTTTGTCACCGATTCTGTTCATAACTTTTATGGACAGAATTTCTAGGCGCAGCCAAGGTGTTGAGAGGATCCGTTTTGGTGACCTTAGAATCGCTTCTCTGTTTTTTGCAGATGATGTGGTCCTATTGGCTTCATCAGTTCGTGATTTACAACTTTCACTGGAGCGGTTTGCAGCCGAGTGTGATGCGGCCGGGATGAGGATCAGTTCCTCCAAATCCGAGGCCATGGTCTTGAGCCGGAAAAGGGTAGCATGCCCTCTCCGGGTCGGGGAGGAGGTCCTGCCCCAAGTGGAGGAGTTTAAGTATCTCGGGATCTTGTTCACGAATGAGGGAAAACTGGAGCGTGAGATCGATAGGCGGATAGGTGCAGCGTCCGCAGTGAAGCGGGCGCTGTACCGGTCTGTCGTGGTGAAGAGAGAGCTGAGTCAAAAGGCAAAGCTCTCAATTTACCGATCGATCTACGTTCCCACCCTCATCTATGGTCATGAGCTTTGGGTTATGACCGAAAGAACAAGATCTCGGATACAAGCGGCTGAAATGAGTTTTCTCCGCAGGGTGGCTGGACTCTCCCTTAGAGATAGGGTGAGAAGCTCAGTCATCCGGGAGGGACTCGGAGTAGAGCCGCTGCTTCTCCACATCGAGAGGAGCCAGTTGAGGTGGCTCGGGCATCTGGTTAGGATGCCTCCTGGACGCCTCCCTGGTGAGGTGTTCCGGGCATGTCCCACCGGGAGGAGACCCAGAGGAAGACCCAGGACGCGCTGGAGGGACTATGTTTCTCGGCTGGCCTGGGAACGCCTTGGGATTCCCCCGGAGGAGCTGCTCCAAGTGGCTGGGGAGAGGGAAGTCTGGGCCTCCCTACTTAGGCTGCTACCCCCGCGACCCGACCCCGGATAAGCGGAAGAGGATGGATGGATGGATGGGTGATGGAGCATTTACAAATGGGGTTGTATGCAGCACATCTAAATTGTCTTCATCCAGAGTAGACAACAGTCAGAGCATAATCAGTTTCAAGAATCAGGGAGAAATGTTTATGATGGAGTCACTTCAGGACAAATTTAAATGTAAACTTGTGCATCTAAAGCATGTAAACATCTGGCTGTTGCATCTATAGTTCCAAGAAATGAGTACACTTAACACAGTTTATATTGTAACATTGTTTGCACAAGAAATGTGTTGCAACAGACATTGTGTTATGCCCAATATTTACAGTAAAAACGTATGCAATGTAAAATGAAGTAGTTTAAAAGATACAGTAAAAAAACATTTTAAATCTGGATCCATTATCTTTACCAGCTTCCTCCTTTTCGGGTCGTGGGTGTCACTGGTGCTTATATCTAGCTATCACTGTTCTCTCTCACTCACACCTAGAGACAATTTAGAGTTACCAATCAGTGTAACATGCATGTTTTTTGTCTGTGGGAGGAAACTGGAGTACCTGGAGAAAACCAACTCATGCACGGAGAGAACATGCAAACTCCATCCATTTTGAATACTGACTACCTTTTTGTGTTCCACAAAACCCAAGTTCAAATGAAAAGAGCTGTCCCTTCAAATGTGTGGAAAAATGATTGCTAACAACATTCCAGTCTTATAAAAACAACATGCAAAGAGTAGCTGTAGAGTACAATTTCAACTTCAAGTCGATTTTATTGTCGTTTTCATCACATGTGGTGCATGAAGTGGAGCGAAGTTATGTACTCATGGTCCCAGTTACACCCAACAATAGCAACAATATAAAGTGTAAAAAGAAACAGTACGGTATGTACCGGTAAGTATCTAAGATATACACTAAAATATAGGCTAAACGGATGTCAAATAGTACGCTAAAAGATCTAAGATATATGCTAAACACTAATAATGTAAAACAATACAGTGTAACAACAGCAGCCCAAACATGAGTCTGTGTGAGCAGATGGTATGGATGAAAATACATGAAAGTACATGCTTTCATTGAATTATAGAATATTTAATTGTATAATATTTGACTGTCAACCATAGAGAGCAACTATTAAACTTTCTACTGGAGCTAAGTAGCACCTTTATTGCAGTTTTTTTTCTAATCCTAACCACCTCCCTCAGTTATATATAGTGATGTTTTTACCTTTACAACCCACTTTGAGTGTTTTCTGTACACAAAGTAAAGTCAGTTGTGTCTGTAGGGTGAACCAGGGGAAAGGTAGATGTTGGATGTTCAGTGTGATTATAGTTGTGGAGTAACTTACTGTGCGAGTGTGTGTGTGTTGGCTTCATGTGCAGCCTGAGCCTCCCACTCATGCATTTATCAGGCCTATTGATTCAAACATGCACAGTATTCTTTTGTCACTGTTAGTTGGATTTTAGACTCCTACGTTTACAGGCAAGGCCAATCAGAGCAAATGTCTCCCCCAATTACATTGTATCAACACAAAGAGCTTTTTTCTTTAATATCTTCATAGCTGCTTCATTTATTTTTTTAAAGAAAATAACCTCAAGGTACTGACTGCCAATAGACTGTAGACTGTACTTTCAGTGTTTGTGCTCCAGAAAGATGACAGGCTGGATTGATTCATTATTGCTAAATTCCACTATCATTCACACCCTATAATTACGGCTCCACTGCTAAGCCATTGGCTGCCTGCTGTTTATCTGTTTGTGCTGGCCTGCACTGTTGCTGCACATCCAAACCTCACTGAAATACACACACATATACTCACACAAAACTCCCTGCAGATATGTGTTTTCTCATTCACAGACACACACACACAACGCTGGTGTTTCTGCTCACTTATGAATTTGTTTATTTATTTATTTTTGTTTACTGCAGGAGAACAAGGAGGCAAGATATCAGGAACGGAGACCCCCTCACTCAGTGTTCAGACCTGCAGCACCAAGGTGAGTTAACAGCAAAAGACAATTCCTCTTTTGAATGCGGCTGAATGCTCTCAAAGTAGTATCTGTTCTTTCCCCACATAATCAACAGAGGAATTTGTGTGTGAGGGATCTGCATGTTTTTATGTGTTTTCTGGTGGTGTAAAAATTGAAGTTGGTTCATGTGAAGCTTATAATTAGCATGGTCAACATTCCTTCAAGCCTCCGCTCTGTCGCCAGGACCTCCAATGTACTGGTCTGTTACTGGCCTTGAACCAAAGTCAGGACCTCGTCTGTGGTCAAGGCTATTCACTCGCTTAACATTACCGGTACTTTCATTTTAATGAGCTGAAACGAGAAAGTGTTTTTAAAAAAGTTGCCAATTTGAGAAGGAGGTGTTCCACTTCACACAGTACGCCAGCAGATAACTACAGGGAATAACACATTCATTAGTTCGTTTTGGCAAAAATTGTCCATGTTATACTAAGTATACCAGACTGGATAAACAATTACGTAATTATCATTACATTTTAAGAATGGAACAATAAAGGGTTTAAAAGTTAATTATGTTGTTAGAAAATCTCTAATGAACACACGCTGCTAGATGAAATGATTCAATTTTCTCTTTTGTTGCTGTTTTCTAGATGAACTAAGTGGACTGGCAACGCTGCAGGATAAAACTGTGTATGGGGTGGAGAACAGCAGCACATTCCTCGAATGCAGTCCTAAGTCCCAGAGAGCCACAACACATTGGCAGTACCAGCACTCCACAGAGGATCGCAATCAAGAGGTCGACTCAACTCTTCATTCAATAATAACCTTTATGCAACCAGACAATTCTCAGAACTTAATAAGAAGATTTGGGCCTGAAAACAGCATGCATGATTTTGGACTTCTGTAACACTCAACTCAATCAGTTTATCTTTTCATTCCATCATTTTTAATAAACTTGAATATATATTTGCCTTAAGAGCAGATCTGTTGCTAAAAGATGCCTCATTATAAGAAACCAGTTTAAAAGACTGGTAACACTTTACAATAAGGTACACAACATTTGCTCAACTACTATAGGGAACGTCTCAGGAATTAATCAGGAGCCAATGGGTTAACCAGTACTTACTGGGGAACACACATGGTGTGTTACATTTGTAAATGAAATAATCACAAACTAATGGATAGTTATCAAGGAAATCAAAGTGGAATGAATCAGGAGCTAATGGGTAGTTAACCAATAGGTTTACAAAAAAAAAAAAGAAAGAAAGAATATCCAATAAAACCAATAATTACTATGGAACAGGTTTTTAACAATTACGAGCTGTGACCTCACTGGTGCAGGTGAAGTTTTCCAGATGGAAGACAAAATGTTTCTCCCTTAAACAAACTAGTCCAGATGAAATCATTTAACCTTTTTTGTGTTATCTACCTGGATGATTGAGCCTACAACCCTTTTTCTGAACCATTTTGGCCTTGGTGTCTTCAGGCTGCTTCTGTGAGAAGTATCGGCCTTCTGGCCTAAAATATTTGATTGTTAATCAAGATGATTGAGTGTTTTGGACAGATGGGTCCTTTTGCTTGTGTTAAAAACCAGCTTCTGAGATTCCAATAGGACGTTGGCTTGAAACACAGCAATGAGGCCTACTTATTGGACAGATATGGTTGGCAGACCACAGACTGATGAAGTTTTCTGGATGGAAGACAAAACATTTCTCCCTTAAAGAAACTAGTCCAGATGAAATTATTTAACCTTTTTTGTGTTATCTACCTGGATGATTGAACCTACAAACCTTTCTTCACTGGTGCAGGGTTTATTCAGAACCATCATGGAGAATTTCTCCTCTGTTCCTGTTGTAACAAACCAGTAGTCCCCTGATAGGGCTTTGCTGTGTGTTCCCCAGTAATTACTGGTTAACTACCTGTTGGCTCCTGATTTGTTCCTCTTTGATTTCCTTGGTAACTACCCATTAGTTCTTGATTAGTTCCTCTTCATTTACAAAGTAACTATCCAGTAGTCTGCTAGTAAGGCTTGGCTGTGTTCCCAAGTAAGTACTGGTTAACTACCCATTAGCTCCTGATTCAAGGCGTTCCCTAGTAGTTAAGCAACGTTTGTGTATCTCATTGTAAAGTTTTACCAAAAGACTTTTCTTAACGACACTGCGGACTTCAGATAATTCATTTACAAAAACATTAAAAAATACAATAAAAACTATGAGCAGCACATTTAATTAAATTCTAATAAAAAGATGACATCTCATTTTGATGTGTTAAATTTAATTTCTGCTTCGTCTTTTTCTCCTTGTCCCGCTTCCCCTCTCTATCTCCTTGTCTTTTCTTACTGTGCAGATCAGATCAGAGGAGCGTTTTATCCACACTGTCCAGGGTCTTCTTATCCGAACTCTTTACAAGGAGGATTCTGGCATTTATCTGTGCCAGACAGTGGAACATGGCTTCATGCAGACCGTTTTAAAAGTTAACCTTGAAGTCATCGATGCAGAACGGCTGCAGGATCTTTTACACCCTGAAGAAGATGCAACAACCAGTGTCCATGCCCCCAAAATTTCCTTGTCTAGAGAAACTCCTAATCAAAAGCTTTGGTACAGAGACTTCCTGACTTTGGTCAATCACCCGACTCTGAACAGTGTGGACGACTTCTGTGACCAGGTTTGGAAACGTGAGAGGAAGCACAAGAAGCAGAAAGCTCACCAAGTGCAGCAAGTGCAAACGCAACATCAGCAGAAAGCTGTGGTGAATCCTCACAGCAACATGCATGTGCAAGGAATGGCATCCAAGTGGAAGCCCCTGCAAGAAAGGCAGAAGGGCCGCAACCGCAGGACCCATGAGTTGGAGAGGGCACCCCGCAGTGTCTGACTGACAAACCATGACTTTCACAGTGAATGCTTCAGACACACCCAAATCTCATTATGTACACCTGACAAACTTCTTATTTTCATCTCCTTCAATATGTGAAAAACAGACATAGACAAAATGAAACAGAGATGTTCAAGAAAGATTGCTGCTCTACGCTGCCAGCTGGTGTGTTCTGTGCGAGGACAGCCATGTTTACAGTACCACAGCACAGTGGACCATAGAAACAGGATGGTGTCGAGTCATTCAAACCCATTGGAGCATTTGATCTCAGCTGGACTCTGACCTAAACTGTGCAGAGGGACAAGGTCCGCCAGTGCAAGAAATGCATACAAATACACATAATATATGACTGTATGACATTTGACAATGGCATTGTTTCATAGTTTAATAGTTTGATGTGTTTGTTAGTGTGCAGATAAACACAAACCTACTTGATCGTTTCATTAATTCACACAAAAAAGAGAAAAAAGTTAGATTTTTTTCAAGGACAGGTTGCAGAATTAACTGATTTATAGTAGCCTATAAGTAAAAGCAAATAAGTAGAGAAAATACGTAGATAATTTGGGGTATTATAGATTGCTAAATTAGTCAATACAAAAGGTGAAAATGCCCAGAAACTGCAAGAAACTAAGAGGAGCAGTCATCATTTGTTAAAATAAAATTCATGTACTGTAGTTAGGATGTGTAAATATTCTAGTCTATCATATTTTACATGAAATGGAATAGTGTGCATGTGTCTAGTTGAATCATGTCTGCCCAAATTGAAGTTTATTTAAGAACATGTTTGCTAAATATTCATCAGCAGGGAGATTTTGTACTTGGATGTATGTGTGTGCGTGTGTGTGTGTGTGTGTGTGTGTGTGTGTGTGTGCGTGCGTGTGTGCGTGTGTGTGTGTGTGTCCAAGCCCTATATAAGCTTCTCAAACATGTAGGTTTTAATAATCTTAACATTATTTTTGAAAAACTCTCTGGTCTTAATATTTAGACAGTTGTGCCACATCTGATTCCACAATGTCATTCTGAGTTCTTCCATGTTTATTTGAAATGCGTTCCATCAGCTTTCGTTTTATAACTTGTTTATTTATTGATAAACAGTTCTGCCTGTTATGATTTTTACTTCTGCACAAACTTTTTTTGTTTGTTTTTGTTTGTTTTTTCTAAAGTTTATGTTTCACAGGACCAATCTGGTAAAATTATAATTTTAATTGCAAATAGATGACTTCTAATTATGAATCAGTTTTGCCCAGTGTACTTGCAGTAAAAGGCACAGAGCATCAACCACATACATAACATATGTATGGTACGTCTTACACATGTGCATATTTTTCACAGCCAGTGGAGTGTAATACCTTCATTTCACTGCATGCAATGTAAAAATAAACATCTAGTTTTTAAAACTACAACAAAAGTGCACAAGCTAACACAAACCTGGAACGCAGCTGTGACAAAATAAAAAAACAACAACAACAACAAACACTTTAGTCAATATACGACAAATCTAACACTATCTCCTAGTGCATGTGAATACTGGTGTAGTGTTCTTGTTTTGCTATGGTATAGTCTGATGTTGTCACTGTTAAGCTGCTGCTTGCTCATGCAGTACACCATAGTAGCAATTCCAACAATGTAAATAATGTTTATGTTAGAACTCCAGTATAAACAGGAACGCCACAAAAATCTCTGTACGGATCTTGTTTTCCGCATACCATTCAATTACAATGGACAATGAACCGTTGCAGCCCATCAGCGTGTCAGAAGACTGTATGAGTGCTTGCAGAGCTTCTTCTGCCTTTCCATGCTGGAGGAAGAGGAGGAGCAGCTGGAGCTGGCCTCGGGAGATTTTATTAATGAGACAAGCCGATCACCAGAGGGGTGGATGCATGTGTGATAAGACTATCTTCGTGAAGAGTAAATGTAGGAGGCCTGTCTCACGACTGGTGGGAGTGAGGAAATGAAGTGCTGCTGTTGCTGCGTTTTGGCATGACTATATTAATGGTGATGTATTCTACTGATATTATAAATGTTTCATCATGAAGTGCTGGTTTCAATAAATTCGTTTTTGATAGCTGCTTGTCTACTGTACTTTCTCCCAACAACAGATGTTTCTAATAATTAGCAGAGGTGCATAACATCACTGATGATATAATGAAAACAAGTTTGGTCAAAGGAACAGCTCTTAACCGTCTTTAAAAGTGAAGTGCCTCAACCAGTGACATGCAGTGGTGGGATGTAACTAAGTACAAATACCGTATTTTCCGGAATATAGGTTGCAGCTTTTTATCATTTTTGCATGCCCTGCGACCTATATTCAGGTGCGACCTATTTATGGCTTTTTATAAAATAAGCTGATTTGTAATCATTTATTAACAAAAATTAAACTGAGACACACTCTTACAATAATGAAAACTTACAAATATATTTTTTAGGTGTTTATCCTGCTAAAATTATTCTTTTATTAAAGAAAATGTTCAGCTCAGACACATATTTGCTATAATTTTCATCAAACAAATAATTGTTTTTAAGTGTTACTCTTCTTAAAAGTCTTGCTGTGCGCTCCTGTGGCAGACATTTGCAGCAGAGCTAAACACAGTCCACATTTTGACGTAGGTGCGAACTATATTCAGGTGCGACCTATATATGGATTTTTCCAATTCTTTGGCAATATTTGGACAATGCGACCTATATTCAGGTGCGACCTATATACCAGAAAATACGGTACTTTGTTGCTGTACTTAAGTACATTTTTCATGTATCTGTACTTTACTTAAGTAGAATTAAATGTGGGTACTTTTACTTTTACTCCACTACATTTTAGTATATGTACTTTCTACTACACTACATTTCTATAATGTGTTGAGTTACAAGTTACATTCACATTGCAGCTTTTTGATTTGTCGTTAGTTTTAAATTAACTGATGTCGAGAGGGGAGTTGGTCCATTGACTCACTTCAAAGTGGACAGGTAACATTAGACCCTCCTTCAAGAAGAGCTGGACCAATGATGTATATTCTAGTATATACGTCATTGAGCTGGGAGAACCCACAGCACCACTAACACACCCAAAATGGATTCCACCACAAAGATTCAGCTTGAAGATACCAACCTTATTCCTAGCCCTCATGATTCCTTGCGCGAATTATGGGAACGACTTCCGCCGGAAGTCAGAACCGGCACTTTTTTTTACACGCTAGCAACGCGCTAACCGGTTTTCGTCAGAGGTTTTAGGTCATAAAATATGTGGAAACACAAACGATCACAACTCAAATGTGGAGATATTGTTTTACCACTACCTACAGCTATTGAGGGGTGGGAGGACAACTTGAAGAAGTGGCCGAAAATAATGTACACTAGCATATTTAGCTACTAGCATACTTAGCTACTTTGTTGACTCTGCTGCTTCATGGCGAAGCGATGAGCAAACTGAAAAGCTCTGAAGCTTATTAGTATCTTCACAGTAACAAGGTTGGTCCTGTTATGTTAAGAGAGGTGGGACACAATCTTATTTACGTTAAGGCAAACATAGAACCCAGTCAAATTCTTAAAAATCCACATCACCAAGCCTGTGTTTTGGTTTCAGCAACACCAACTGAGCACCTGGAGCTTGACATTTCTTTTGACAAAGACTTTACTGATTCACAAATGAAGCACCTTGAGAACTTTTACTTTTCACACATGCTTCAAACATTAGTAGATGAATTTGTTGCAAATAAAATTCATCTCTGCCCAAAATACGGTACCTGGATCTCTTAAAAATACACTAACGAAAACAAGTAATGAAAAAGACAGGAAACGATCTTTAAAAACCTGATAATGAAAAAAGTGACATTTAGATAGAAACAGTAGTTTATTGCAAATAAAATTCATCTCTGCCCAAAATACCTGGATCTCTTAAAAATACAGTAAACGAAAACAAATAATGAAATAGACAGGAAACGATCTTTAAAAACCTGATAATGAAAAAAGTGACATTTAGATAGAAACAGTAGTTTAATCCAAAATTAACTGATATAGTGCACACAAAAAACTAAAAGTTATGCACCATAACTTATGTTCCCTGAAGGAGGGAACGAGGTGCAACACCATTGCTATGGGAATCAGCGCCTCCGTGCGATGACCTGAAGTAATACACTCACGCCTTTACGGCATGGGCGTCAGCGTCGCGCCAGAGGCGTTGCCTTCTGGACATTTAAGCGGTTGACGCCTGTCCATCTTTCTCTAATAAATGCACTTCACCGAGCATTCAGCATTGAAAGGGCCATGTGTGTTGCACCTCGTTCCCTCTTTCAGGGAACATGAGTTATGGTGCATAACTTTCAGTTCCCTTTCATTCGGTCTCTTGTTGCAACACCATTGCTATGGGAACGTAATTCATTCATGCCCTTGAAATGCTCAGCAAAATGCATGTGAGAACATCTGCCTTAATACGGCAGGCATTTCCCAGCCGCTCTCCACAAGGTATGTAGAGAGCACAGCCTGAGAAGAAAAATGCCACATGTAGAAACATCGTCCTGATGTTACCACGGTGCACATAGATGAAAACACCAGTTAGAGACAGCATAAGCGTCTTCTGCTAGTGTGATTACTCCACATCTCCTTTTTCCCTGGAAAACTTGAGAAGCAGGAGGAAAAAAGCAAGGGACCTATTACGCCACTGGCAATCAGATGGCAATGTGGAGGTAAAAAAACCAGTACTGTACAAGCACAGGGTAACCTTCCATGTCCCCAGGGCAAACATTTTTGTACAAGGGTCACGCACGAGTCCCTCATCTGCTTCTTGAACAGACAACTACTAGGACTGTCAAAGAGGCCCATCCTGATGTTGGAGAACTGTCAGAGGAGAGGGGAACCCTTCCACTGGAGCAACTCCCAAGTGAACATAAACACCAAGGGTGTCCCTTGTGTATGTTGTTGTTGCTAAGAAGGCAACTGCCATGGTATCCCTGAACTTTGAGAAGTAGAGGTCACATTGTGAACTGGCTTCGCATGGGAACAAGTCCGCCAAGGTTCTTTTAACCCGTGACCAGAGCTGATCCACGAGTCGTGGGTTCAGTCTTCATTCTGATTCCAAAATAGGCCCTCTTGGGAGGGCATTCACTCCGTAACTCAGTTCTCTCGGAACATGAGTCATCCTGAGCGACAATAATCCTGGAGCGTACCATGTAAGCATCCTCTGTGTCAGGCTGAGGAGGGCTTGGGATCTCGTCCCCCTTCCTCAGTCAATGAATGACACTGTGGTTTTGTTGTCTGATTACACCAGGACGTGCTGTCCCACAATCAGACCTTTACCAAAGAAGTATATTGCTGACAGGAATACGGCCAACAACTCTAGGAAGTTGATGTACAATCTATTTCCTGATCATTCCAGAGGCCTCGGGCATTCTGATTTCTGCAGACTGCCTCCTCATACTGTTTCCAGGGTGTCCATCATGATAATCACACGGGATGACACCTTACCTTACGGGACCCCTTCCGTGAACACGGACGGGTCCCCTGAAGGTTCTGGGGCCCTCAGGCACTTTGAGATGATTCCAAACTTTTTTCTGCTCACCCAGACGGGGGCAGGTTATATTTGTTGGTTTAGCCATGCATACCGGACCCGCATCCTCACCAATGCGTGTGGCACACAGGGTATGGTTTCTGCCAAGAGGCCTAAAGAGGCGTTGGCAAGCTTACAGGGGAATCCGTTGATTCAGTTCAAACTTTTGCCAGGCAACGGCGAATCAAGGAAGCACGTTCCTCTGAGAGCCATGCCTTGTACCGGATGGTGTAGACCTGCACTCCCAGAAATACGGTAATCCGTGACGGGGTCGGGTCACTCCTTTTGTGGGTTCCTAAAAAATCCGAGAGACTCCAGGTGAGAGATCACCCAGGAGTGTGACTGGGCCTGCTCCCGGCCAAAAACCAGGAGGTAATCCAGGTAGTTCATGATCCTGATTCCTTGATTCCTAAGAAGGGTCAGGGCTGCATCCAGACATTTAGTAAATGCATGAGGAGCAGTCTTCAAACCGAAGGGTAAGACTTTGTATTTATAAGCTTTCCCTTTGAAGGCAAAACCGGAAGAATTTCCTGTGCCTTCCAGATGCCAACATGGAAGCAGGCATCTCTCAAATCCACTGTACATGCGTAGTCTCCAGGTCTCACGGGCCGGAGGACTTGCCGAAGTGTCAATATTTTGAAATTGAAAAATTATTGCTTTCCTACCCAGAGTCCTGAGATCCAGGGCCGGTCTCAGGTATTCATCTCTTTTGGGGCACCAGGAATAACTTGAGCACGCAACGCATCCCCTAGGAGGGATGTCTAGCGGCTGCTTGCATCATGTGAGTGTGGAAGGGGTGGCCTTCGACCCCTCCCGCGTACTCTGGAGCAGGCTGTTCTGCCCAACAAAAGACATCACGAGATCTGACTGTCTCAGGCAAAACTCGTGTGTCCCACTGTAGTTCGTAGTTTGGCCTAGTAGGTTGTGTTCCACCAAGTGGTGAGTTAAGAACCAGGGTAGTCTGTGCTCTGGAACTTTCATTCTTGAATGTGCATGAAACAGTGTTTGTTTTTCATTACACATACAGTAGACATGATATTGTTTTGTGCGCACGCACATATACTCAGCTCCTTGTAGCATTTTACAAGTGAAGTCTGGGCTCAAAAGGTCAGGTTCCCGTGTTACGTGAGCGGGCAAACCTGAGGCCCTGTTCCCATTTTGGGACCAGGACACATTCAGTAGTCTGAGATTTTATTGTCGTGTGTGGATGACAACCACAGCAGACTAGTTGTTGTTTAGGGCGCATACACGCGCCACCAGCTCCTTGTAACGTTTTACAAGTGAAGTCTGGGCTCGAAAGGCCAGGTTCCCGTACTTTGTGAGTGGGCAAACCTGGGGCCCTGCTCCCATTTTGGGACCAGGACACATTCAGTAGTCTTGAGATTTTATTGTCATGTATGGATGGCAATTTTTCTTTATTACACAAGGGTCTGAGTGTTCTTGTGTGTTTAGACGTTCCGAACCAGCTAGTCTGTGTTCCTTAAAAACACAGAAACTGGTGGTAAAAACTAGGCATTTACTCTCCTTCTGTGAGTGAGAGCGCCTGTAATGGTGCAGGGGCATCTTCTTTCCTCTTCTTTTGCTGGTGGCCCCTTGCAGCTCCTGTAGCTTTTCTGCCTGGTGGGCCTGCGATACCGAGGCCACTTGTCCTTGTCCATCCCGCCAGGGCCCCTCGGGCCCTGAGATGGTTTAACATCAGAGAGTCATCCATAGCCTCATGGGTGGATAAGCTCTCAGCGTCATCGATGTTGCAAGGAAAAAACTACCAGGTAGCGCAGTTTAACAGGTAGCTGAAAATCCTCCTCCTGAACTATGTTTGACAGAGTCTCCTCGTTAGCCGGGACTAAATGTGGAGGTACTTGTGAGCCCGCTAGCGGTGCTAAGACGGGCCCTCGAGCAGTGTAGAATCAGTCAAAAACACTTCGTCATGCAATGAATTCTACCGTCGATTCGTAGGATATCGGAAAAGGCAAAATATGAGAAGGTTAGCTAGCAAGCTAGTCCAAGCTATTTCACATACCTCACGATGGAGTCCTTTGTTGTCCGTTCGTAGCCGCGCTAATTGTGTTAGCAACGCTGTCCTCCGCCACGTGTTGTCGTGGGTGCCCCTGGTTAGCCATGTTAACCGTGGAAGCTGGCCAGATAACAGCTGAGTTATTCCGTTTCCACTCTCCTTTCTCCGGGGTCATCTACGAGAAAAGCTTAGAGTGTCCTTGCGTGTAGCCTCTCAGAGCAGAGCGGACAGGCCTCGTGGATGTCCGTTGCTGAAAAGGGGGGGGGGGGTATCCAGATCCGTTGAAGCAGGATCGGGAGCCGGAGCTCACAGCCTGCAAGGGTTCCTCGTCCGAGGGCGTCCTCTCGCCGAGTTGCTCGGGGCTGCTGGCCTGTTAGCTTCATCAGTTTAGCAGGTAGCATGCTTCGCAGTTAGTGTTCGCTAACCAAGCAGTAGAAAAGCAGAAGAGAAAAAGGCATGGGAGCTGGGGCTCGCTGGCCTGCTGGTCTTCTTTGACTTTTGGGTTTTCGCATTACCTTCTCGGGAGCCGTGGCTGAGAAGAGTTAACCTCGTTAGCAGAGCTAACGTCGTCCTGAGACGCTCCTTCCTCGTGGCGCTTTCGCCGGCTAGCCTGCTAGTTGTTAGCAGGGTAGCGGTGTCGCGCAGTTGGCGCCTTCGAGTGAAGCGTTCTGTGGAGAGAGGAGAAAAAAACTTTGGGGTGAAGAAAAATGTGCCGGGCCAGCCTTCGCCAGCCCAGCAGTCCGCAGTAGAAGATTCTCTGTATGCTCTGTGTAGGGAGCGAGCTCACCTCTGGTCGAGCGATGAAGATACAGAGAAGATCCGAGAAGAGTATTTAAGGTATTTGCAAGTTGAAGGGCAAAAAGAGAGAGATGGACAGGCGTCAACCGCTTAAATGTCCAGAAAGCGGGGCCTCTGGCGCGACGCTGATGCCCATGCCGTAAAGGCGTGAGTGTATTACTTCAGGTCACCGCACGGAGGCGTTGATTCCCATAGCAATGGTGTTGCACCAAGAGACCGAATGAAAGGGAACTAACCTTGTAAGAAGGTTAACAGTCAACTATTGTACATAACAAATTAATCCATCCATCCATCCATTTTCTTCCGCTTATCCGGGGTCGGGTCGCGGGGGTAGCAGCCTAAGTAGGGAGGCCCAGACTTCCCTCTCCCCAGCCACTTGGAGCAGCTCCTCTGGGGGAATCCCAAGGCGTTCCCAGGCCAGCCGAGAAACATAGTCCCTCCAGCGTATCCTGGGTCTTCCTCTGGGTCTCCTCCCGGTGGGACATGCCCGGAACACCTCACCAGGGAGGCGTCCAGGAGGCATCCTAACCAGATGCCCGAGCCACCTCAACTGGCTCCTCTCGATGTGGAGAAGCAGCGGCTCTACTCCGAGTCCCTCCCGGATGACTGAGCTTCTCACCCTATCTCTAAGGGAGAGTCCAGCCACCCTGCGGAGAAAACTCATTTCAGCCGCTTGTATCCGAGATCTTGTTCTTTCGGTCATAACCCAAAGCTCATGACCATAGATGAGGGTGGGAACGTAGATCGATCGGTAAATTGAGAGCTTTGCCTTTTGACTCAGCTCTCTCTTCACCACGACAGACCGGTACAGCGCCCGCTTCACTGCGGACGCTGCACCTATCCGCCTATCGATCTCACGCTCCAGTTTTCCCTCATTCGTGAACAAGATCCCGAGATACTTAAACTCCTCCACTTGGGTAAGGACCTCCTCCCCGACCCGGAGAGGGCACGCTACCCTTTTCCGGCTCAAGACCATGGCCTCGGATTTGGAGGAACTGATCCTCATCCCGGCCGCATCACATTCAGCTGCAAACCGCTCCAGCGAAAGCTGTAGATCACGAGCTGATGAAGCCAATAGGACCACATCATCTGCAAAAAACAGAGAAGCGATTCTAAGGCCACCAAAACGGATCCTCTCAACACCTTGGCTGCGCCTAGAAATTCTGTCCATAAAAGTTATAAACAGAATCGGTGACAAAGGGCAACCTTGGCGGAGTCCAACTCTCACCGGAAACGAGCCTGACTTACTGCCGGCAATGCGGACCAAGCTCTGACACCGGTCGTACAGGGACCTAACAGCCCATATCAATGGGCCTGGTACCCCATACTCCCGGAGTACCCGCCACAGAACCCCCCGAGGGACGCGGTCAAATGCCTTTTCCAAGTCTACAAAGCACATGTAAACTGGTTGGGCAAACTCCCACGCACCCTCCAGGACCCTGTTGAGGGTGTAGAGCTGGTCTAGTGTTCCACGACCAGGACGAAAACCACACTGCTCCTCCTGAATCCGAGGTTCGACTATCCGACGGACCCTCCTCTCCAGAACCCCTGAATAGACCTTACCAGGGAGGCTTAAGAGTGTGATCCCTCTATAGTTGGAACACACCCTACGGTCCCCCTTTTTGAATAGGGGAACCACCACCCCAGTCTGCCAATCCAAGGGAACTGCCCCCGATGTCCACGCGATATTGCAGAGTCGCGTAAGCCAACACAACCCCACAACATCCAGAGCCCTAAGGAACTCAGGACGAATCTCATCCACCCCCGGAGCCTTGCCACCGCGGAGCTTTTTAACCACCTCGGCGACCTCAGCACCAGAGATTGGAGAGCCCGACCCAAAGTCCCCAGGCTCCGCTTCCTCAGTGGAAGACGTGCCAGTAGGATTGAGGAGGTCTTCGAAGTATTCCGCCCACCGACTCACAACATCCCGAGTTGAGGTCAACAGCACGCCATCCCCACCATAAATGGTGTTGGTCGCGTACCGCTTTCCCCCCCTGAGACGCCGGATGGTGGACCAGAATCGCCTCGAAGCCGTACGGAAGTCATTCTCCATGGCCTCTCCGAACTCCTCCCACGCCCGAGTTTTTGCCTCAGCAACCACCCGAGCCGCATGCCGCTTGGACTGCCGGTACCTATCTGCTGCTTCCGGGGTCCCACAGGCCAAAAAGGCCCAATAGGACTCCTTCTTCAGCTTGACAGCATCCCTCACCGCCGGTGTCCACCACCGGGTTCGAGGGTTGCCACCACGACAGGCACCAACAACCTTGCGGCCACAACTCCGATAAGCTGCCTCGACAATAGAGGCGCGAAACATGGCCCACTCGGGCTCAATGTCCCCCGCCTCCCTCGGAACGTGTTCAAAGCTCTCCCGGAGGTGGGAGTTAAAGCTCCGTCTTACGGGAGACTCTGCCAGACGTTCCCAGCAGACCCTCACAATACGTTTGGGTCTGCCAGGTCTGACCGGCATCCTCCCCCACCATCGGAGCCAACTCACCACCAGGTAGTGGTCAGTTGACAGCTCCGCCCCTCTCTTCACCCGAGTGTCCAGGACATGCGGCCGCAGATCAGATGAGACGACAACAAAGTCGATCATTGAACTACGACCTAGGGTGTCCTGGTGCCAAGAGCACATATGGACACCCTTATGCCTGAACATGGTGTTCGTTATGGACAATCCATGACGAGCACAGAAGTCCAACAACAGAACACCACTCGGGTTCAGATCAGGGGGGCCGTTCCTCCCAACCACACCCCTCCAGGTCTCACTGTCATTGCCCACGTGACTAATGTAGTGATATAGGCCTCTGTCTTGACCTTCAAGTACACCTCTCCACATCTCTCTGAAACTCTAAGTGTTACACCTTCTTGAAGCTCTCAAGGAGACAGATGGACACTTATATATTTTAACAATTATTATGAATTAATGGACACTAATTAATCAGATTGAACTTTCTCTTTAATGTGTGTTAATTCAGAATTGATCTACAGTATATTTTTATCATTTTTAATGATGATCTGTTACTTTCATGAGCTTTGGCCTTCTACTGGTTTTATTTCTGCAAAGCAAGCAAGACTCTGTCGCTAAGGCAGAAGTCAGGGTAAGAGCTGTTCTCTTGCAGCCTTCTCTGTTTTGTCTATGAAGTTAGCCATAACATTTTCTGTGCTTGCAAGCAGGCCACCTGGCTGTTTATGTAAACAGTTTTCCTGTTGTCCGTCAAGAGACTTTCTGCCTATGGGATCATACTTCCATCTTTTATTTTGTTAACCAGCCTGTAGCCGTTGAGGAGGTGGGGAGACCCCACCTCCCCCATATAATGGGCACTTCCTATTTGGAAGTTAGTGTTTCGAGGAGTACGAACTGTCAACCTGCTCTCTCCTCTGGGGAAAGCTGGAGTCGGCCCGGTCATATGTCAACGACCCACGTCTCAGCTGGAGTTACAGTAAAGCTTACTGTAATTCACTCACTCATCTTCTGGAAGAATTTGTTTTCTGAAGTTTTACTTTGAAAGCTCAGCCAGTAGCTGGCTCTGTTCCTGCCGGGAGAAGCGGTTCTTCTCACTCGTCTGAATCAGCTCACACGCGCGGAGGTCATCTGGACGTGAACGGGACAACACAGTCCTTTAATGTCCACAAACTTCAACTCTTATCTCCAAGACGTATCGTCAACAGGTAACGAGGCGTTGATTGTGTCCTGAACGTGTGGGAAGCCCAGCTGAACCGTATGGGAAGGTGCTACTCTGGTTGTTTCAAATAATTAATTTCAGTTAACTTAGCTTTCATCTTCTTCCTCCTATTTCTTATTTTTCATAAGTATTTAATCTGTCAAGTAAATGTACCAACAGTTAAGTTCCTAATTGTCTGTTTGTTTTAATTTGAATTCTTGTCAACGTAGTTATTAAATCAGAGCTAATATCGATACAAATGTTTAATGTAATTTTTGTGATAGTTTCAATAAAAGGTCTATATTTTTTGTAGACCAACATAAATTGAAGTCTAAGTGTGAAATTACATTTCTGATTAATCACAGTAAAAACAATTTAGTATCGGAAAAAGGAAGAACTCGCACTTTGGTGGCAGTTTGTGCAAGATTAAAGTCTGCTAAACTGCGCATCCAATAATGGTGGCTCAGTAAGTGTTTAAATACCTTACAACATCATTATTATTCAATTACAATTGGTGGCTCGTCCGAGTTCCTGGAACGTTTATTAGGTTGTTTGGTGTAGCTTATTTTTGTTAACGGTGTTTGTTGGCATTAGTTTGCATCCTGGTTTTGGGCTTATAAGAATAGTTTTGGCTGGTGAGTGTCCGGGAGTTGCTAATTGTGGCATTGTCTGGATTATTTTCCCGTTAGAATTATTTTTCATTCACATTTGAGCGTATGCTTGGAGCGGGTGCGTGATAAATGTTTTGTCTGTGCTTGTGAGACGTTTCATTACGTGTCACGAGGCTGCATGCATCTTTCATTGTTGTGACCGCCGAGTCACGATCCTGTTTCATTCTATTACATCTGCGATTTTCTGTTGAAGCTGTGTCACACATTTGCTGCTCCATTTTTACCTAATCTGTTACAACGTGTTTGCCGAGGTTCGGGAAAACCCACTCCGCTAGTTTGGACCGGATGTATTCCGGTTCCGTTTGACGTAAAGTCCGTTGTTGTACACAGTTAGAGTGCTGCCTCCCCTGGGGGCGTGAGAGTTAGCTTGGTTGTGTTTTAGCTCATTGACGGTATTTTCTGCGGTGTAAAAATACGTTTATTTTGTGGAAGAGAGTCCAGTACTTTGAGCCGAGCTAATGCTAAACGGTACCGACAAGATGGCTGCTTAAAACGCTGTGATTGGTCCATTGTGTGTCGCGTTCAAGAACGTTGGTTTCTGTAGACTCTGGTTGTCAGATTCATTTTTGCACACATTTCTAACAGTTTATTTGTTTTGTTCGAGTTCTATGCACGTAATATCGTCGAAGACTGGCTTAACCGCGGTGTTTTGCGGTATTTATGACTGTTTTAGAACGTTGAAAAAGTCCGTTCCTCGCTAGAGTTCAAAAGACCGCAGGTCCGTGAACGCACCGCTCGAACGGCACGTCACTAGTGGGTGGCGTTAGGTTTGGAAGACACAGTTTCCCATGAACACTTGGGTTTTAGAACTACAGTTCTGTCTTCGCTGTGATTGGTCGATTACGCTGTATGTGTTGACGCATGCGCAGTGGGTGAAGCCCCGCTCCTCGTCACTTTTCACTTCAGCTACTTGTCCCTGACGAGTTTCCGTGCTTGTTTGTCCATTACTGTCATTAAAAAGACTGTTTAATCGCGGTGTTTTTGAGATTTTAGTGGGTGGACAGAGCCGGTTGCTCTGAAAACTGCCGATCGCCATGTGACCAGGTCACGTGACGCCGATTTTGCCGGTTTTATGAGGACCGACCTTATTTCTTTTAAACGCAGTTTAAATGGTTTCACAGTTCAACCGATTTTGCTCACATGATTTCGTTTTTGTGAGCCTGGGTTCTAGAGCTTATCACGTTACGCTTTAGATCTGTCTGATTGATGCTTTTCATCCGTGTTGGATGTCTGTGTGGGCTGAAAGCTACGGCTGCGCTCACTGGTGATAACAGCGCCTCTATAGCGGTCAGATAGAGAAATTACAGTCGCTGTGATAAACTCACTTCCAGCGCTGTGACCCCTGCTGGTTACATTAGAAGACGCAGTCTTCCTGTAATGTGTACATCTTAAATGTTCCTGTTTTAAACGGGAAACATTTTGAGAATATTGTACTCACAGCACACTTTAATTTGATTTTCACATATAATCAAATGTTGATGGCAGGACAGTTACACAGATTTAATACAGACATGTCTGTTGTTGATAAAATTTGACACTTTTATCATTGATTCTGTGCAAAACAAACTGTCTGTTTTTATTTTTATTTTAAACTGCAAGTTTAAAATATCACACATGAGGCTTCTTTTGTCTTGGTTTTTCACAAAAAATCTCAAAACGACAGCCGTTTTTGTTTGACCTTGTCACAGGTCGACTAATTACTAAACATCACTGACTTTTATTTCATTTAACATCTTGGATGTTTTCTGAGCAGCTCATACACTTTGCATATTTGCAGGCTGCGATATGAGACCCACTTTACTTGGTTTTTCGCAGAAAATCAGTACACAGATGGACGTTCAAACAGGTGAACCACCTGAGGGGGGCTCCTCTCCTATCTATCCTAGATGGATGGATGGGGGCCTTGGGATTCCTGCCCGTGCTCCCCGCATTTTGGGGGAATCTGCCTCTTCGTATGCTAATTACTTAGCTGCTAAGAACGTCCGTCAGGATAAGTGGGAAAATCCCCTGTCATTCTACGACAGGCTAATCTCGGTCTACTCCGGGGGCAAACCTGTTCCTGGATTAGAGGAAAAAGTGGAGTTTAAACGTCTTTTCATTATGAATCTTATGCCTTTTCAAATGAAATGTGTTCATTTCAAGGTTGATTGCAAAAAAGA
Source organism: Garcialebias charrua (assembly GCA_038048925.1). Classification (NCBI taxonomy): domain Eukaryota; kingdom Metazoa; phylum Chordata; class Actinopteri; order Cyprinodontiformes; family Rivulidae; genus Garcialebias; species Garcialebias charrua. Next base: position 14,963 of record JBBPBX010017263.1, on the reverse strand, counting down.
TTCTATGGAAGTGATAAGACAATATGCTGCGTCAGTTTTTGAGGTTGAAATACAACCTAGGATACCATCAGAGGTTTGTACAGGTCAAAAGGTCACATCCCACTCGCAGGAAGTAGAAGAGGTTTCCTCTCCTTCAGAGTGCAACAGGGAACAGGTCCCTCATGATAACAAACAACAGATCAGTTCCAGCTGGACCAGTGACTCAGATCGGTTCACAGGAGGTTCTTCTGCCCCTGCCCCTCAGGTTGAAAACCTTGAGAGGAGCAGAGAACCACACAAGGTAGGTGTTCGCCCTCCAGATGAACCCAGATGGTCCGGATCGAACCAAAAGAGTTCTCTCATGGATCTCACTGTGGGTGAACTTCGAGAGATGTTGATGTCTGGGTACCGTGACCCTTTGAAAAGTGGTCTGTCCCGACATGTGCCCCCGAGAAGCGGCCCTCCTGCCCCTGCCCCGCTCGAGACATGCAATGAGTCACACATGCTCCAGATTATGGAAGCGGCGCCTCCGCGCGAGGACGTGACTGAGGATGTGGTTTGTTTGTCAAATGATTTGAATGTTACAGTGGTTGACCAAGCTGACACAACGTATGACGTTGTCCTTGATGATAACACAAACAACCTTGTTCCACCTGATGAAGCGACGCGCAGCACTGCCTTTTGCAACAACTCAGTGCACACAGTTGACAACAACAACGTCAACGCTGACATAAATGCTGACAGCAAACAAATTGCTGATGATCTGCGTCCTGAAAGTCCAGATGCTGACAGCAAGCAAATTGCTGAAAATCCACATCCTGACGGTCATGAGGCAGACAGCCATCATGATGCTGACAGCGACGATGATTACACGGACAGAGTCACACGTACACAGACACGTGTGGAAAAACCTGAACGGTTTCTGTGTCACTTTGTAAGAAGGGGTATAGCTAAGAGAGCTTACCTGCCACTCACATTGGAAGGGGTCCTCGCGCAAGAAGCGCTCCTGGTTAGCGGCTCAGACGTGTCTACCATGTCAGCCGAACTGTTTGAGGAGCTAAGGACCGCCGCTAACGATGTTGACAGGCAAATACCCTTTGTGAAATACACTTATGGTGAACAAGAAGGCCTCGCAAAGACGAGAACAACCCTAATAGCCATGGTTCACATGCAGATTGGCGAGATGTCACTATACCACCCGGTATATGTGTCTGAACTTGACTCACTCCGGGCTCCATTTGTGGTTGGCCAAGATTTTATAAATCGCTTTGAAGCGATTATAAATTATGGCAATCAGACAATGTGGGCCACAGTGAGCAGTCCACTGCCATTCGTGGTACCTCCCCAAGGTCAGGACACTGACTGTCTAACAGCAGGTACCGCTGAGGTAAAAAAGGATTCCCCAACCGAGACCACAAACCCGGTAAGTGATCCTTCATATACAGGTGAGACAGAGGAGACTCAACATTTGTACCAGACTCTGGCCCATCACGAGGACCTCCTCTGCGAGCTGACACCTTCAGCACTCCCTGACCACTTCCTACCACAGGTAGAAGAGGGTGTGGTGATCCAAGGGTCCCACACCGTTGACGCTGTACTGTCCTGTGGGACAGGTAATTCGGCAAACAGCCAAGCTTGCAGTGAAGTCTTGGTTAGAGGACATCTGAGTCCAGAAGGTGGCAGTCTACAACACGCTGACAGTCACTTGGACTCCATTGTTGCTGATTTTGAGGACCCCTCCTCAAACAAAAGGGGGGCAGACTCACACTTCCTACCACAGGTAGAGGACGGTGTAGAGGTCCAAGGATCACGCACCGAGAACGCTGTGCTGTCCTCTGGGACAGGTAATTCAGTTATCATCCAAGCTTTCAATGAAACCTTGGTTCAAGAGCATTTGAATCTAGAACTACTCAGAGATGACATAGTTCTTACAGACTCAAAGAGCACCTCTTCATTCATGAAGTGGGAAGACATACATCACAACGACAGAGACACGCCTGCGACGGCGCCGACAGTTGTGACACACCTGCATTACGCAGAAAGAGGTAAACGTACAGAGGTACGTTGGCCGAGACCTATAAGGTTCCTGTACAAGGTTCCCCATAAACTGCGCGAACAGCTTAAACTAAACAATGGCATCCTAACTCGTGCCCATGGACGGACGTCCACACCCGTGTGCTTGGTCCCTCATGACCACAGGGGGGTGATGTTAGGCCATGCCCATGTCAAGGACAAAGATTTCGATAACCCCACAAACGACAAAGATCTCGCAAACTCACAGACTTCATGGGAAAACAAGGTCGTCCAAGCACAGGTTAGTAAATAAACTAATCAGTTTAGACTGTATTTCTCGTGTGTGACACGTTGGAATCTGACGACCAGAGTGAGTTTGTTGTAGTGAAACGTTGTTTTTAGTTGCTTGATTGCTACTTTTGTGTTATTGAAGTTGTTATTGTTTTCTGAACACTCCCAGCCAAAAGAGGTTTTGATTGTTGATAAGTTGAAGACTTAAATGGATTTTAACTATGCCAACATGCTGTTCATTTTGTTAAAGATCTCAATCTTTGATGAGTCATAGTAGATTAATACTACTTAAGGTACTATAATCTACACTGATCTCCCAATCATTTAGGTAGAACCGATTCGATCGTTTCTATTCTAGATCTATTCATTTTGATGAGTCTCGCCATAGACTTCAAAATTTTTAGGGATTACCAAATCTTGCGTCGTTCGTCTAAAAGACAACAGACATTTAGACCAAACTAGTTTCATTTTTATTTTAGTTTAACCTAAACTAAATAATGAATGGAGGAATAGTTTGAATGAAGAGGCCTTCGTTACAGAAGCCCTCCACATTTCTATAGGTATAGATCCCTATTTCTGATTTTTACAGCATTGATCCACCCCTTAATTGGTAATTGTAGCTGATCTAATCCATGATAGCTTACATACCAGGTGCATATAGGTAAGGCTTAATGTAGAATCCCTATCATAAGCCCACCTAAAACCACATAATTGCATGACACATTGAACCAGGGTGGCACCGACTGGAAGCCATCCAGCCTGCAACCTTCGATGTGGGGACCTGCTGATCCAACGTTGGTCTTCAACCTTCATCCAAGGCCCGCCTCCTCTGCTTCAATCGAGGGATCCCCTCTACATGCTGATTAAAAACCATTGTTGCTGATGAAATCAATAACCCCATCGTTGTGGATTTACCGTTGTGGATTATAAGACTTTGTTTTCCAAGGGATCACAGACTCAGTTCTCCATGGGTTAACAGACTATGTTTTCCAAAGGATTAAAAGCTTGCCGCAATGGGATTACCTACGAACAGTATGGAATTTCCAAAAACATTATGGGAGTATATTTTTGAATTTTTTTTTTCCACTTGCTGGATTACATAGAGGTCAGAGACATTCGGTGGTATCGTTTCGTGTTGGAACTCATCCCCAAGGACAGGCGATGACTTCCAAAAAGGGGGACTGTAGTGATATAGGCCTTTGTCTTGACCTTCAAGTACACCTCTCCACATCTCTCTGAAACTCTAAGTGTTACACCTTCTTGAAGCTCTCAAGGAGACAGATGGACACTTATATATTTTTACAATTATTATGAATTAATGGACACTAATTAATCAGATTGAACTTTCTCTTTAATGTGTGTTAATTCAGAATTGATCTACAGTATATTTTTGTCATTTTTAATGATGATCTGTTACTTTCATGAGCTTTGGCCTTCTGCTGGTTTTATTTCTGCAAAGTAAGCAGACTCTGTCGCTAAGGCAGAAGTCAGGGTAAGAGCTGTTCTCTCCCTTCTCTGTTTTGTCTATGAAGTTAGCCATAACATTTTCTGTGCTTGCAAGCAGGCCACCTGGCTGTTTATGTAAACAGTTTTCCTGTTGTCCGTCAAGAGTCTTTCTGCCTATGGGATCATACTTCCATCTTTTATTTTGTTAACCAGCCTGTAGCCGTTGAGGAGGTGGGGAGACCCCACCTCCCCCATATAATGGGCACTTCCTATTTGGAAGTTAGTGTTTCGAGGAGTACGAACTGTCAACCTGCTCTCTCCTCTGGGGAAAGCTGGAGTCGGCCCGGTCATATGTCAACGACCCACGTCTCAGCTGGAGTTACAGTAAAGCTTACTGTAATTCACTCACTCATCTTCTGGAAGAATTTGTTTTCTGAAGTTTTACTTTGAAAGCTCAGCCAGTAGCTGGCTCTGTTCCTGCCGGGAGAAGCGGTTCTTCTCACTCGTCTGAATCAGCTCACACGCGCGGAGGTCATCTGGACGTGAACGGGACAACACAGTCCTTTAATGTCCACAAACTTCAACTCTTATCTCCAAGACGTATCGTCAACAGGTAACGAGGCGTTGATTGTGTCCTGAACGTGTGGGAAGCCCAGCTGAACCGTATGGGAAGGTGCTACTCTGGTTGTTTCAAATAATTAATTTCAGTTAACTTAGCTTTCATCTTCTTCCTCCTATTTCTTATTTTTCATAAGTATTTAATCTGTCAAGTAAATGTACCAACAGTTAAGTTCCTAATTGTCTGTTTGTTTTAATTTGAATTCTTGTCAACGTAGTTATTAAATCAGAGCTAATATCGATACAAATGTTTAATGTAATTTTTGTGATAGTTTCAATAAAAGGTCTATATTTTTTGTAGACCAACATAAATTGAAGTCTAAGTGTGAAATTACATTTCTGATTAATCACAGTAAAAACAATTTAGTATCGGAAAAAGGAAGAACTCGCACTTTGGTGGCAGTTTGTGCAAGATTAAAGTCTGCTAAACTGCGCATCCAATAATGGTGGCTCAGTAAGTGTTTAAATACCTTACAATACATCATTATTATTCAATTACACAGTTTAAGTTAATTAGAATGATTTTTTAAAATATTAATTAGTACTTGTATCGTTACTTGGTATCGGCAAGTACTTTAATGTAAGTACTTGTACTTGTACTCGGTTTTCAAAAATCTGGTATCGGTGCATCCCTACTCAATTCAGAATAAAAGTGCAATACAGTAATATGTCAAAAGGGAAAAACACACACACAGTCTCTCTCAGTAGTCCAGAGTCCGCCCTGGTGAGATCTTCTGCTCCCAAAGAGACAACACTCAAACCGACGCCTGTATGAGTGGTTGAGCTGGCATCAGTCGGCTCAGCTCGGCCCGCAGGACGCGTGGCGTAGCCCGCGCCACGCCGTCCAGACAGCGGGCGCCAAACAGTCCCAGGACCAGCCGGCAGGCGAGGGACGACCCGGAGGGGGGCAGAACCAGTCGGGACAGTCCAGACCACAGTAGACACGGCCACGAACAAAACAGGAAGCAGACTGTCGCCAAAGGACAAACAGCAGCAGCTACCAAACATAAATATGAATTAAAATCTGAATTTGTAAGAAACAGAAAAACTGGCGCTTCAGTACTCACTGTGTTCCACCTCAACAGCAGAGGGAAACAGGAAACTCGTACATGTCGCGAGAACAGTGGATCATCGCGACCCTGCATTAGTGCCCAAGGCATGGGTAACTTACACATCTGTGAAGGCACCATTAATGCTGAAAGGTACATACAGGTTTTGGAGCAACATATGCTGCCATCCAAGCGACGTCTTTTTCATGGACGCCCCAGCTTATTTCAGCAAGACAATGCCAAGCCACATTCTGCACGTGTTACAACAGCGTGGCTTCGTAGCAAAAGAGTGCGGGTCCTCCCCTGGCCTGCCTGCAGTCCAGACCTGTCCCCCATTGAAAATGTGTGGCGCATTATGAAACGTAAAATACGACAACGGAGACCCCGGACTGTTGAACAACTTAAGCTGTACATCAAGCAAGAATGGGGAAGAATTCCACCTGAAAAGCTTCAAAAATTGGTCTCCTCAGTTCCCAAACGTTTACTGAGTGTTGTTAAAAGGAAAGGCGATGTAACACAGTGGTAAATATGTCCCTGTGCCAACTTTTTTGCAATGTGTTGCTGCCATTGAATTCTAAGTTAATGGTTATTTGCAAAACAAAATAAAGTTTCTCCGTTCGAACATTAAATATATTGTCTTTGCATTCTATTCAGTTGAATATGGGTTGAAAAAGATTTGCAAGTCATTGTATTCTGTTTTTATTTGCGATTTGCACAACGTGCCAACTTTTCTGGTTTTGGGCTTGTATATTTTTTTTTAATTAAAACTTTGAAGTAATGTTATGTATAATTCCATGTTGCAAAATGGAAACCAGAGTGTATTTTGTGAAAGACTCATATTAGTTCAACAATCTGCGAAGTAGACAAATTATAGCCATATTTGTGTTGGCTAAAGCTGATTAGCTTTAGACGCCATCTTAAATTGGCATGACTCCAAATGTTGATCAGTTGTTGATGGACATTCAATCATTAATTTCTGAGAGTTTCATTAAAATTCATCCAGTGGTTCAAGATATGTTTTGCAAACAGACAATTAGGTTTAATTCTAACAATTAAATGTATGTATGTACCGGTATGAGTGTACAGTATGTAAGTATGTATGATGTAAATAACAGCTACAATCAGACTAAATTGAAACTCAATATCTGTAAACAGACTGATTTAAGGCCACTTTTGTATTTGATAATCATTAAATTGATAACCTATGGCAGCCATCTTAAATTGGCGTGACTCCGATCAGCTGTAGATGTCCATGCAATGATTATTTTTGAATACTTTCACTCTGATCAGTCCAGTGATTTATGATATATTTTGCTGACTGATACATATATTAGCACACGCACAAAGAAAAACATTATTGCCCATTTGCCTTTGGTGGCAGGCGACATCAAGCCTGTAATAAAAATGTTAGCCTCTAGAGGGCAGTGTATGCTGTTGCCTCCATCTATTTAGTTTATGTGCCTGCAGTTTCTTTAGTGTTGATGTTCTAATTTTATTGATCATCGTTATACCCTATTGTTTGCTCCACCTTTAACATCAAGCTGAACACTTTATTATTTTTGTTTTAAACACTGTTAAAAACAGTGTCTTTCTGAAGTTCGATGGTTGAAGCAGGTGCACCGTGGAAGCAGAGCGCCCTCTGCTGGACATACAGAGAAAAACAGAAACTGAGTGGGGAAAAAAACTTTTTATGATCTTAAAATGCATTATGTTCTTTGGCTCAAAGACTAAAATAATTGTTGGGCTTATGGCTTCTTTTGTACTACGGATAATAGATGATATTGTATGTTGTATTTTTCACATGAACTAATACTTAAGCACAGTAGCACTTGAGTATTAAAAGAGTAAGTCCTGGTTTAGCTCACTAAATTGAAAACGGCCAAATACGTGCTGCAGTCAGAGATTATTGTTATGTAGTTTTGGTTATATATACTGTATATATATATATGTGTGTGTGTGTTGTTATGTGTATATATACATACACA
>JBBPBX010017262.1:28300-38821 GCA_038048925.1 Garcialebias charrua | reverse complement strand
TCATGTGCCAGCGTGGTGCATAATACACTTTTAATGGACAACTAATTCTCTGCCATTACTTCGTCAACATGATTACGGGATCTGCCGCTTGCAATCCTGAGGAGTTGGGCCCAGGCTTTTTAAATATACACAAGACATTAATGTGTCTCTATTCAGCTTTACATCAGGGGATGTCAGCCATTTACATAATGCTGCCATTGAGGTCTGTGACAGCCCGCCGCTCTCTCTCTCTTGCCCCCGCTCTGTATTCCGACATGATGTGTTTCCACAAAGGGCCTCGGAGCACTGCCTTTTTCCCTTCTGCCTCGCTCTCTTCGATACTATGAATGCTTCCACTTTCCACCAATGTCAAGGAAAAGACGCAAGAGAGAGAGAGAGAGAGGCATGGGGAGGAAAGTGAGAGGGAGAGAGGGAAGCAGGGATTAGATGTGGTTAGTTTTTCTAAAGGGTGGTGAATGGGGAAAGTTGCCTTTCCATCACCTGTACAAAGAAGGAATATCAGACGATAAAAAGGGATGAGTGTATAATTTGACCACTTAAATGGCTAGTTCATTAGGCCTGTCAGGATAGCACTTCTCTGCCTGTTGGGAGCCATGGCAGATATGCAAATCTGTTCCCTGCACGGCAGAAGATGTTCTGATTTTGGTGTTTCTGAAGAGAAAACATCGCAGACAGCAAAACATCCACTGGACATTACAGCAAGTGTATTCAAATGAATAGTCATGGGTCACTGAATGATGGGTTCAGTGACTCGTAGGGACTGTTTAGAATGGTTAAGATGAGACAATACAGGAGGAGTCTTGGTTTGATATTCTTTGCAAAGGTCCGTTTAGAGAATTTTGGTTGTTTTTTTTTGTTTGTTTTTTCTGGAGCCTCATCAGCAGATTAGCTGTCGTTCCCACAAAAACTACTTTGTGATAGCTCAAAGGGCACAAGAAAGAGTCAGGGGTGTTCACCTGACCTTCAAAGTCCTCGGATGTCACCTTGATGGGATCTGACGACATCTGTGGTAAGTCTTACTCACAGAAAACCTCACTGAATGATTCACAGGAGCAAAATGATCTCCATCGGAAGTTCTGGTTTCGAAAACATCAGATGTCTGATTTATCAAGTGTTTAACTATCTGTTCTTGAAAAAAAAATGCATATACCGGTATGTATTATATACATAGTTCAAGTTCAAAAATCTTCATTATTCCCGAGGGACAATTTCTTTCACAGTGAAGTAGGCACATAAAACATCCATACATGACAAGACACTAAGATATTAAATAAGAGCGCAAAAGTCATCATTGTTCGGTGAGAAGCCTGATCACTACAGAGATGAATGAGTTTTTCAGTCTGTTTGTTCTACATCTGGGCAGCAGATACCTGCGTCCAGATGGAAGCAACATGAACTCACCATGGAGTGGGTGATCAGGATTTGCCAGAATCAGCCTGGCCTTGTTCATTGAACTTGCCTTGTAGGTTAGTGAGGTTCTGTAGAGCTATGCCAGCACTTAGGGTTAGGGTTAGGTTAGTTAGGGTTAACATATGTTATTGGAAATATACCAAAGTAAAAAGGTTGTAGTACAATACAAATTTATGCTGATCCACAGAAACCAACTTAGAGAACACCATCCTTCCTTTCAGATGCTGTTTTTTCCTTTAAATGTTCTTGTACCTGCAAATGAAAGCAAAGTCTTTATTTGTGTTTGTCCCGGTCAGCTGATCTTGCCGTAACAACAAAACACTTTATGGCACGTTTAGATATTTTGAAAAAAATCAACAGAAGGATTATTGGTGAATAATGACCTTCACAGACAGTTAGAGAATCAATGTTGCTGAACTAAAAATATGTTTTTAAGTTACTGGTAAATGCTATAATACATTATTCACACAAACACAGTGGCCTGATGACAGGAAACATATTCTCTCATGGCAGGAAGATCAAGCAGTGACTGAAGTTCATAATAGAAGCTCCCATCCTTTCTGGGCAGCTTCGGATACCTTTTGGCCCCTGTCGGTCCACAGCCTTGCGTGCGGTGTTTGTACTCCGGGGTCTCCTGTTAAATCAAAGTCATTGAGGTTGTTATTGTCTCCACAGGGACATTTCCTATTGAGCTTTGTTTGATGCGGACCACGACTGGCCAGCAGGGCAAAATACAGGAAGTTGTCTTTCATGTTGTCAGACGACATTTTCTCAGGTCACAGATAGTTTATGGGTCTCTCAAGCGGAGGGTTAAATGTATTAATGCCAACAAAATGGTTGTTTTAAACAGAAAACAGCTTGAACGTTTGTAAAAATGATGCACCGTTTCTGACAGCACTGTAGAAAGGATTTATTGTAAATTTACTGATTTACTGGGGCGACGTCAACTTTACAAATGGACTTGGCAAATAAATCCTCTGAATGAGAATATATACAGAATGTGTATTTCATGTTTAAAATAAAGAAACCCTGAAAGTCATAAAGGATCTTTGTCACGTAATTCTTCAAATAAGACGTTAATCTATATGTGTGCTTTGACAAAACTATCATGTAACTTGTTTTTCCTTTGTGTACAGTGCATACTTGACACGAGCGAGCCGGCTCTTTGACCACAAGCGGTGGAACTATGTGAGAATGTTGGACGCAGCTCTGAAGTCTGAGCAGTAATTGCCTCTAATGGACAGACATATAATAGCAAGAGAGTAGGAAGGCCATATACCAGCTTAAGAGTGAGAGTACTTTCTTTAGAAAATGGATGGAAAAGCCTCACTAAAAGATTGTGTGTGTGCACAAAGGGGAGGGCTACATTGACTACCATAAGGTGGGCAAAAAGTGTGTGTATGTGTGCCCGCATGTCCAAAAAGATGTAATTGTAATAGTTTGGTCTGGTCTGTAATTTGCCATGACTGCTACCATTAAAAGGTACTACTCTTCTCACCATAGATTCAAGCACGGGGATAAGTGCACAATTACATGTACACTTGAGGCAAGAAAGCAAACATGCAAAAGAACAACACTATAACTCAGAAACAGTGCTGTTTTTATTTTGTATAAAATTTGACAGTTTAGGACGACATCAAGACAACACTTCCTGTGGCAAAAAGGGGTGACGCTACTGGTTGCAACAAAACAGTGATTAGGATGAAGTCTATGTTCATTTGATTTATTACACCAACAACTGCTTTTCATCCAAGTTTATTGTTGATTGGAAAGCAATCCATGTCAGTTTTACATGACAACAACTCTCAAGGTTATCTGTCAGTCATATTTTTTATATAATTTATTTTGAGTTTTTGACAGATGAGGTGGCCACCAAATTAAGCTAAACAAATAGTTTGTTTTAAATATTGTGAGCCAGCTGGAAACTTAAATGCCCTTCTAACCAAAAGGACAAAATCAATTCCAATATTTTGTATTGTAATGTGCTGTAAAGCTTTTCAGATTTAAAACAATGGACTACAAACCAACAAATGATTTCCTAATAGTTCTGCAAACATTTTGTGTAATGTCCACTTCTGATTTATTTTCGTTTGTTTGATTTGTTTGCTTTATTTATTTTCAATTAAATTTGTCTCAAAGGCATCTCTCAAGTATCTGGAAATGTTGTTAACAAATGACTGTAGGATGAAGCGAGAGATGGATTGCCAGATTGGTGCCTTCTCCACAGTAATGAGAACATTGCTCTGATTTGTTCTGCTAAGCCTAATAGAAACATTCTGTATTTGCTGAACTTTCTGTACTCCATCTTTCACATTTGGTCATGAGATACGGATCATGAGATCCTAGAATGAGATCCTGGTTAATGAAATGAGTTTCCCCAATGGAATGGCTGGGCCATGCCTTAGATCTAGATGGTAGCTAATGTGGTTTAGGCATTTAATGAGAATATCATCTGGACACATTCTACTGGGAGGACGGTCACTGGATAGATTATTATGGAACATGTTGGGATCTCTCAGGAGGAGCTGGAAAGTATTGTTGGGGAGAAGAGAGGAGCTGGAAAGTATTGTTGGGGAGAAGAGATTCTGGGTTTCCCACCTGGACCTGTTGTCTCTACAATCTAATCATGAACAAAAGGGGGAAGAGAGATGGAGGGACGAGCAGACGAACGGACAGATGGACGGATAGATGGACGGATGGATGGACAGAAGGGTGGGTGTGTGGAAAGATGGAAGGTGGATGGATGGATGGATTGGTGGATTGATGGATGGATGGATTGATAGATGGATGGATGGTAGATGGATGGACATATTGATGGATGGATGGATGGATGGACAGAAAGGTGGTTGCGTGGAAAGATGGATGGTGGATGGATGGATGGACAGATGGGTGAATGGATGGGTGAGTGGATAAATGGATGGATGATGAATGGATGGATGGATGGATGGACCGACAAACAGATGAATGGAGGGATGGATGGATTGGTGGACTGACAGATGGATGGATTGATTGGTGGATTGATGGATGGATGGATGGATGGAAAGATTGATAGATGATGGAAGGATGGATGGATGGATGGATGGGTGGGTGGGTGGATGGATGGACAGAAAGGTGGTTGTGTGGAAAGATGGGTGGTTGGTGGATGGATGGATGGATGGACAGATGGGTGAGTGGATAAATGGATGGATGGACAGAAAGGTGGTTGCTTGGAAAGATGGATGGACAGATGGGTGAATGGATGGGTGCGTGGATAAATGGATGGATGATGAATGGATGGATGAATGGATGGATGGATGTATGGACGAACAGATGAATGGAGGGATGGATGGATTGGTGGATTGATGGATTGATTGGTGGATTGATGGATGGATGGATGGATGGATGGATGGATGGAAAGATTGTTAGATGATGGAAGGATGATGGATGGATGGGTGGGTGGGTGGATGGATGGATGGATGATGGATGGATGGATGGACATATTGATGGATGGATGGACCGAGAAAGTTTCTGTACAGCAATTATACCATTGTTCCAAACAAAACCAATAACAAATGACACATATTTGACAAATACAGGCGTATGACGAACGTTCAGAAAACATGGTGAACGTAAACAGTAAAAGGTCACATTTTTTGCCGACCACTTGATGTCAAAAATCTTTGTGCAACATGCAACAAACTCCAAACAAAATGCCACAATTACCACACTTTAAAGTGACACCTGGGTAAAACAGTAATTGATGACATTTCTAAAAGTTCCAGCTCTCAAAAATAAATTAAACTGTGAATCTCATGTAATATTGTCTTTGACTTTCAATGCTCAGTCGTGGCATCATCTCAAATGGTGACAGGTAAAAACATGTGCTATATTATAACAGACATTTCAATGAATAGCTGAACAGTGCCATTAGAAAGGTGAGGGGTTGGAATCTATGCAGATCACAACGCAATAAGAAGACGATATTGCTATTACAGGGGTTGACACATGAAATTGCATTCAAATTTTCATCCATCCAACCTAAACACACAGTGAAAGTTAGCCACGATTTGTGAATATCAGAACAATCAATATGTAGAATAAAATTGAGAAACTGCATTGTAAAACATGAAAACCTCTGACATCTACGTCTTGCTCTTTCTTCTCTTCCCACCTTCTCATCTCTCTTTGTCTCGCTTTTCTCTCCGTTCCAGGCTTTTGTTGCTGACTCTCATCCATCCCTTCCTCCTGCTTTTCACCCAGCCCACGTGCACTTTCTCAGAGCTTGAATAGGTTGTCGGCGAGAGACTTGTCTGTGTTTGTGTTTCATGTTGTCAATGGCAATGGCGTTATCAATTAGTGCAGCAGTGGGAGCCCAATTAACAGCATCAAACAGCTAATTAATAGAGCTGTGTGAGTTCGTTGTGCACAACAGAAAGCTGCACGACTCTAAACCAGCGAAGCCATGTTGTAGCATGAGACGGCAGCAAGGAACACAGGACTATACAATGCAACAGTTACATGCACACTGAGACTCAAACACACAGGTACACCTTGTGCACATTTAAACACTAATTATGAACTTAAAAAGACAAATGTCCCCACTTTACATGGAAGTTATGTAAAAAAAAAAATACTATAGATACACATGCATGTGCACAAGGACATAGACTTCACGATGTTAATGAAAAACATATTAATGACACAGCTGATAGTTTATTGCTGCATTTTTTTATTAAAGGTGCTATATGTAACTTTCTGTAGCATGCAGCACTTAGAAATATTTTCAACAGGCAAAGCATTCTGCTCCCTCCCCCTCAAAGCCATATATGGCTCTGCCCCCCCGTGGTCTGCTGAAATTCAAATTCAAGCTCTGTTTTTATTGGCTGATTCAAATTCAAGCTCTGTTTTTATTGGCTGATTCAAATTCAAGCTCTGTTTTTATTGGCTGGTTACAAACTCTGTTTTTATTGGCTGGTTAACGGCGGGTCACTTTTGCTTTTTAGAAATGCTTATTTACCACCTGGAGAAGCAAGGGGACAATATTTTTTTTTTTTTTTTCAGAGATTACCTGTCTAACATCAGTCTGTCAGGAGATAGTGACAGAGTGAAGAAATATGTTAAAAATATATTTTTAGAAAAGTTACATATAGCACCTTTAATTTTTTTTAAATTTACGAGTTTAGCAGACAACGAAATAGCAGAAACAAACCGCTGCACACTGTTGACAAAAGCCTTTTATTTTGACGCCTGACATTTGATTAAAAACAGACAAGTGGTTTTTATTGTGTACGTTCGTCCTCTTTGTTTTTTCACTTGCACGGTCACCTGCAAGACGTATTTTTACATGTAAATTAGGTAAAAATTTATGTTTTTAGTGGGAAACCTGCATAAATAAATACATACAATTTCCACAAAATAAAAATATATAGCAGATGTGTATTGAGACAAATGAGGCACGTCTGCTTCGTTCTCTGAGCACGTAAGAGGGCAAGACTTGGCACTCTTTGTTCCAAGGCTCGCTGGCACAATGGAGCTGCAGGGGAATCAGGCCAACGACTGCAACAAGTAAAGTGCTCAATTTTTGTCTCAACAGCTGCATACTTGTTTGAATCAACTTCCACCAAAGGGCACAAAATGTACTTTAGACAAATGGCTCAACCAGTTGAGACTGGGCTTCAGTGGAGAGTTGCACAGGTGATGACAAAATACACACATACGTACAAAAAAAGGGGTGCATTTACACATGCAGGACAGCAACAGTAGACTCTTCTGAGCTGTGCCAATTTTTCGAGGGGGTTCCAATCGTTTTTAACACGTACTCAGCTCGATCCACTGAAGCCAATAACAAAAAAAGGAGGACTCGAGGCTAGCAGGCTCTTGATTTGTCTGCCAGGGCCAGAGGCTAGACTCAAGCCGAGGCAGAGTATTCTCCCTCTGCACGATAAACCCAGGCTATTGCGTTTAAGCTCAGGGTCTAAAGTTGTTGGCTGGAAAAGTGTTTCCACTTTGAGCGAGTTTGGAACAAAAACACCCACATGCAGCAAAACGCACAAATTCATAAGAAAATAATCAGCTGGACTGCATCCCCTACACTAAAAACCCAGCTTTCCCCTTTTAAGGAATACATCCCATCACACGCTTGGGTTTACATGCATTCACACACAGACACACACATACAAACACATTCAATCACTCACAGGAGGTTGTGGTTATGGCTTAGGGAACACTCCAGTTCTATTCAATCAAACAGAGTACTAGGACTGAATCAGCTAAAGGTTAATTGCACCAATGTCCTTGTGCACATATGGACAGGATATGTGTGTGTCTGTAACGGTGAGTGTATCTGTTGAAACCCTTACCCAAATGCTGTATTGTAGCAAAATGCCTTTTGTTGCAGAAGGATTAGTGTGGACATAATCTATGTACATTTCCCCCCCGAGGAGACAGACAAGTGGCTGCTGGAGTATTTACCTCACCGAACAGAACAGACAGAAAATTGTTTGGAACAGGTGCATGCCACCCTGCAGGCTAGCAGTGCTGGTGCAAAAAAAACCAAACAGATTTAATATATTGAATAATTATACCCTGGTGACTAACATTTAATCCAGCTGAATTGTGTTTATTTGCAATTTTTAAAAATGAAATTATTCTAGCCAATAAAATGTGGAGTTTTAGTTTTTAGACATAAAGTTATTTTAAGATAAATCATAAAGATAACTAAGTGTAGGATGTTCACAAGCGTCCACAATGTCTGATAAAATCTTTGCCAGGATGCCCTTTAAAAAAATATATATTTTCCAAGTAATTTATGTGATAAATGGACGAAGCAGCCGTGATCCGTGGTCGCATACAGGATGTGCGTTCAGACCTGTATGTGTGTCTGTGTGTGTCTGAATTAAACCTTCGTTTCAGACCTGAACTCTGCAGAGCTTTTCTGGGAAGGCTAAGAGTCAGTGGCAGAGTGCTGGGGCTGCGGCCTCATTGACCTTCAAACCAGAGACGAGGGCCCACTCCATCCCGCCAGCACCACTTGTGGCAGGAAGAGAGGCTCGTTGACTGGCCCCTAATGGCCCCCAGCCCACAGGAACATGGGTCGTCAGCCTAGAGCTGTTTCCCTGGCGGCCGCAGCCGTATAGGGCAAAGTGGGGTGATTGGGAGGGCGAGAGAGAGAGAGAGAGGATAAAAAATAATAATGGAAAGATGGAAACAAGATGAGAAGGCAGAGTGATAGATGGGTACGCAATAAGATTTAAAGAACCTTGCATTTATAGGATGTTACGCTGGAAAAATAGACAGGCTAACCGTTTTTGTTTAGTTTTTAATCTGGGCACTGAAATATTCAAAAGAACAAGGACTGAGAGAAAAAAGTAATAAAAACAAAGAAATGAGGTCAAGTATATAAAGTTGGAATAAAGTGTTTCACACTGCCTATTACATTTTTATTTTTACTGCAGTTTCCAGACAAAAAAATCTACGTTAGGCTAACTGGTCATTTTAAACAAGTGTGATAGTTACTGCATTTTCCAGCATATAAGTCACAGTTTTTTGCATAGACTTGTCAGTCCTGCGACATACGCCAAAGCAACTTGTATACAGGTGGTCCCCGATTTACGAGCGTCTGGACTTAGGAGGGTCCGACTTTACGAGGTTATCATATTTAATAAAAATATGAAATAAATAAAAAATAAAATAATTTTTTTTTTGTGTGTGTGTGTTTAAATGTTCTTAATTTCATGTGTACAGCACTTTGTTGCAGCTGTGGTTGTTTTAAATGGCTTTATAAATAAAGTATAATTGTTATTTTTATGTTTTATTTCAATTTTTAGCGTATTAGCGATCGCTCCCAACGCGCAGCCGGCAGACATAAAACGAGCGGATCGCCGCCGCCTGACCATGCAACGAGCGGAGCTAAGCGGGCGGGGATTGGACATGCCGGCGAAGGGACCATCTGCGGCCGGGAGCTGCTGGCTTTGGAGGACCGTGCGTCCGATCAGAGGTTGCCTCATACGGATAAATTAGCTGGAAACACTCGGTGAACTTTGTGTATGTGTCTGGACTGGAGCAGCTGCCGCGGATCGCTCAGCGATCGCTTCCAAAGCGCCGCGCGATAACATTAGCTCATGGGCTAAGCTAAGGCCAGGCTAAATGCTAAGCGGACCCCGACCAGAACCAAACCGAACCGACGTCCGGGAGCTCGCCTCAATGTCCAGGAGCTTGCCTAAGATGTCGGATGGACACCAGCTAACGTGGAGAAGCAGCTCCGACAGCCTTTTTTGGATGTGCTACACGCTAACGAGCGCTAACGAGAGCAGGCCTAATC
The DNA here is from genome assembly GCA_038048925.1 of Garcialebias charrua. Lineage (NCBI taxonomy): Eukaryota > Metazoa > Chordata > Actinopteri > Cyprinodontiformes > Rivulidae > Garcialebias > Garcialebias charrua. Next base: position 29,112 of record JBBPBX010017262.1, on the reverse strand, counting down.
TGGTGGGGGCTAACAACAGCTATAGCTGTTGTTAGCACTCTTAAAAATCAAACGACGATCTGTTCAGAGGATTTCATAAAATTTGTTGCTCAGACATGAAATTCTAAATAGATCAGTACCAATGAGAAAATGTTTATCAAACCAATGATATCAACCCTTATTGTCAAAAAAAGGTGTTCAACGTGAATTATTTAATAAACTGGATTTGGAATTAGTTGTTGGCACAACAGAGTTGAAAGAGGAGCTGTTGCGCATGCAGCTCGACGGGGTTTCCCAGGCAGCAGACAGGGGCAGCCCCTGTCCTGCTGATACAGATTTAAACTATGCATTGAATTTATAAATGTAAATTCAATGTACAGTATTGTTTAAATCTGTATCTGTTGATCAAAACCAACAAGAATTTCAACTCAGTGCCACAATCAAAAACGAAACTAAAAAAACGGGATTTTCCAGAATGCTTAGCGGTATATTAGTGTTCAATTATAGTTTAAATCTGTATCTGTTGATCAAATTCAACACGAATTACAACTCGTTGTGCCACAATCAAAAATAAAACTAAAAAATGGGGACTGAGTTGACTTCCCATAATGCTTAGCAGTATTTTAGACTAGTGTTCCGGGCTGCACCATGAGTCAGAAGGTAGAGACCTGCTCTTGTATGCCATCAGTTTGTGAATTACTGTAGTGAGGCTCAGAGTGTCTTCTCTGGGTTTACCTCACACTATGTTAAGACAAAAGTCACACACCGATATCGGATCGGAAAAGTATTGGTATCGGTCGATACCCAGATTTAAGAATCGGTATCGGATGTAA
>JBBPBX010017262.1:0-23252 GCA_038048925.1 Garcialebias charrua | reverse complement strand
TGAAAAAAAAAATTAAATATATCTGGTAAGTAATATTAAAAAATACTATATTTAATAATATTAATCAATATTAGCAACCGATATAGTTCTTACCTTGATCATATGGCTAATAAAGCCAAGGAGTAGCTTCTGGATCTCTAAACAGCTGACCGTTTATATAGAGTTTATCCACAGAGATGTTAGCTCTTATTCCTTCGCTTATATTTTTCTTTCTTATCGGGAATAGAACTTTCCTTCTGCTCAGGATTTCTGCAGGATATTGATCGTTCATGCTAAAATTTGTCCCACGTAGTTCCCTACCCCGGCTTTTAACCTGTTCCTTTTGTTTATAATGTTCGAATTTAGCTATTATCGGGCGCGGTCTAGTGTTCCCAGGCCGTTTAGCCCCGAGGCGGTGAACTCGATGAAAAGTAATTGCTTTAATGGTTTCACTCGGCAACTTTAGCTGTTTTTGAAAGAAGTCCCGAACCAAGGCCTCCGGATTCTCCTCCACTCCCTCCGGAATCCCAGAGAAAATAACATTATCCCGCATACTTCTGGCTTGGATATCTAATACTGACTCTTTAAATTTTTTATTATCCCCGGAAAGTTGCAACATCTGATCTTTAAGCTGTCCAACTGTTACCTTTAGCTCGATGTTTTCATTAGCTAGAGATGCTACCTGTTCCTGGGTGAACTCCAGTGATTGTCTCAACCCCATTACTTCCTTCTGTAGCTCCTCAACTAACGCCAGCCGGGCGTCCAAGCTAGACAACTTTTTATCAATTGACTCCAGAATCGTCACGAAGCCTGAATTATCCACCGAAGGTTCCGAAACGCTATCTGAGCTTCCCTCTCGGTACCGTTTAGCATTCGGCTTCGACTCGCCACCGCTACCGCTCGTGTTAGCCGAATCGCTACCCGCACCGGATGTTACATTAGGGTCGCTCATGACAAACCTTTCAAAATAATCGTCGATAAACAACTCAAGGCTCTCCGACGTTTCCACGTCCAGTTTGTGGAAATAATGGGGGGAGAAAAGATCGGTTATCAAATTTTTAATACCTTTTTAAATGATCTTACATTTAGTTATATAGTTTATTTAAATAAATATGGACTTACCAAAGCTTTATCATAATACTCACGCACAAGTATAGAGTTTTTCAGCAGCAGCTCATTCCCCACGTCCGCACCTCACAGAACCGGAACCGGAACTTTTCACCTAATTAACATACCCAAAACATCCGTTTCCCCCACACAGTGTCCGTGTAAACAGGGCCTAAGTTTCGTTTCGGTACCGTATTTTCTGCTGTTAAGTCGCATAAACGGCGTAACTCGAAGCAATGCTTTTCAATGGGAGCGCGTTTGTAAAGTCGAATTGCAGTAAGTCGAGACCGGCATAAGTCGGGGACTACCTGTAATATAAATAATTTTTTAAAAACTGCACCTTTTATACGGTGCATCATTTTTGATGCAATGGCCAATGTTTATCGCTAGTATTGTCCGATACCATGCTGATAATATCGTGCATCCCTACAGTTTGGTCCTCGGGGTCAACCTCCCTGCATGTTTTAGATCTCCTGCTTTAACACACCTGGTTTAAGTTTAAGTTGATGGGTGATTAAAATTATTTTACAAAAAAAAATAAACTATTGAGGTAATTTATACTTTTGAATCTGGTGTGTTAAAGCAGGAACACACTGTATTTAGGATAGTGGACAGGCCAAGACTATGAGGTTCCATTTGTTTCAAAAATAAGTAGAAGTCATATGTGTCTTTGGTAGATGTCGTTGGTCTATGTTGCATGTAGATGTTGCATATGTGTTTGCTGCGTATGTGTTTGTTGCATATGTCTATGTTGCATATGTCTATGTTGCATATGCGTTCGCTGCACATGTGGTTCATGTCGTTGGTCCATGCTGTTGGTTCATTTCGTTGGTCAGTGTTACCAGATAGAGTCCAGGTTTTTGAGCCCAAAAATCTGTTAAAACCCGCCCAATCAATATATTGTTATATTTACTGTTTTAATATGAACTAGCATTAGCCACGTTAATTGAACACTATGTGACAAAATGCAACAATCCAACAAAATCTGCCCAGAGTGTTGTGCGTAAATGACCAACTTAAACACAGGTAGTTTTTATGTAACTACAGAAGTAAAAAAAAAAAAAGTCTGTTGGATAAAAGAGGAAACGTTTCTACAATTTTTTAACCCATCTAGAGGACCTAATTTAACTTTTTTTTCTGCTTGGATTATTATTATACCATCAGGATGTTGTAGCATGTGATGTGTCACATGACACTTTCTGAACGGTCCGTGAACGCAGCTCGAGACCGGTCTGCCTGTGTTTAAATTGGTCATTTACGCAGAGCACTCTGGGCGGTTTTTAACAGATTTTTGGGCTGGAAAACCTGGACTCTATCTGGCAACACTGACCAACGACATGAACCAACAGCATGGACCAACGACATGAACCACATATGCAGCGAACGCATATGCAACATAGACATATGCAACATCTACATGCAACATAGACCAACAACATCTACCAAAGACACATATGACTTTTACTTGTTTTTGAAACAAATGGAACCTCATACAAGACTGGGCAACACTGCTGTTTAATGACATAAATCATTTTCTTACCTCTTTCCTCTCACTGTTTAAACATTTAGCTCTAATTTATTTTCTGTCTGTTCACTGTCTATGCAGATGGGCACATTTTCTTCCTGCCCCAGGGTCACACAAAAATCCTGTGTCTTAGTTAGTAGCTACATGCACATAATTAGCATGTAATATTTCAGCGCCTGGGTGTTATTCATTCATTTTGCATTTGTCATTTGTTAGTTATTATGCACTGTCACCTTACAGTAAGCAGGTTCCTTGTTTGCATTTTAGCTGTGCAGGCCTTTTTTGTGTGGTATTTACATGACCTCCTCATGCCTGAGCGGGTCTTGTTTGGACACTCTGGATTCCTCACACAGTCCTAAAATGTGTGTGTGTGTGTGTGTGTGTGTGTGTGTGTGTGTGTGTGTGTGTGTGTGTGTGTGTGTGTGTGTGTGTGTGTGTTAGAGGAAATAACGAGTCTGTATTGACTTTAGGAGTGGTTTTGTGTCTCTGATGGACTGGAGACAGCTGGACTAGGATCTAGAAGAAAGGGCACGAACAGAAAGAGTTACTTCATTCTGAGGCAATAAAAATATAATTTAACAAAATGTAGACACTTCTTAAAGCGTAGTTTCTAATATTAATAGTTTTTCGTCATTGATATTATTATATTTGTATTATTGTATATTCTTATGTACTAATTAACTTCCACATTTACATGGAACTTAAACATCAAAACACATTATATTTCATTGAGGCTCACTGTTTGCTTCCTCTAACATTTATCCCAATGAATATTTAATTGGCTTGATATGTTAATAAGAAAGATTTAGCTTTGATTCATAGGGAGTCCTGTCCCCTCATCCTCTGTAGCACATCCGTTTTTCTCCTCTGTTGTTGTTTCATTCAAAATTTCCTACAAGTCAGTTCCAGTCTGCTTGCGTTTCTGTCTTTTATTCCAGAAGCAGTTTGGGTTTTTGTGTAGGCTGTTGTTTTGATAACTGCTGTCACATCTTGTCATTTTGTCTTCACTCTTTTGTCACATGGTGCTTTTTTCTTCTTTGCGCTCTTTATGCCCAAATCTTTCTCCTTTTTCCACATGGGCAGAATAATATTGAACCATGGCTTAAATCCCTCCCTGTTTTTCAGGACACATGCCCTCCCCTCCCCCTTCTTCTAAATAAGTTCACTGCCTATCCTCCCCCTTGTTTCACAGCCGGCAGAAATCTGTTCAGTTAGATAAGATGCTTTATATACGGAGATTATGGTCATTATCCATAGTGCAGCATTATTCAGTGTGAACAAGAAGACTGACTGTGCATATGAGTGTTGCAACAAATATGTGACAGTAGAACTGTGGCAAAATTCAATAGTCTTGTCAAGCTATTGTTAGTAACACAGTGCCCATCAGGATTATGAATCAGGTTCATTCTGCCACATGGTGTCATTTAGCACAGAACAGTTAAAGAAAAACATAGATGTACAATCACACGCATGCAAACACACACAGTTCATATACTTTACAGAAGTGCAGATGTTCAGGTACAGCTTTTGACACTGTGGATCATAACATCCTGTGTCATAAGCTCTCAGAAATCGGTTTCTCTGATCACACCATCGGTTGGTTTTCTAACTATCTTTCCAATCGGAGGCAATGTGTTCAACATAACGGTACTTGTTCCAGCTATTTAACAGTTAAAAATGGTGTACCACAAGGCTCAGTTTTAGGATCCACTCTCTTTACAATCTACATAGCTAATGTAGGTCAGTTCTACGTTCCTCTGCAGCTCTCCTGCTTGTCAGTTCTATGTTCCTCTGAAGCTCTCCTGCTGGTTGGTTCTACGTTCCTCTGAAGCTCTCCTGCTTGTTGGTTCTACGTTCCTCTGAAGCTCTCCTGCTTGTTGGTTCTACGTTCCTCTGCAGCTCTCCTGCTTGTCGGTTCTACGTTCCTCTGCAGCTCTCCTGCTTGTTGGTTCTACGTTCCTCTGCAGCTCTCCTGCTTGTTGGTTCTACGTTCCTCTGCAGCTCTCCTGCTTGTCGGTTCTACGTTCCTCTGCAGCTCTCCTGCTTGTCGGTTCTACGTTCCTCTGCAGCTCTCCTGCTTGTTGGTTCTACGTTCCTCTGCAGCTCTCCTGCTTGTCGGTTCTACATTCCTCTGCAGCTCTCCTGCTTGTTGGTTCTACGTTCCTCTGCAGCTCTCCTGCTTGTCGGTTCTACATTCCTCTGCAGCTCTCCTGCTTGTCGGTTCTACGTTCCTCTGCAGCTCTCCTGCTTGTTGGTTCTACGTTCTGAACTTGGAAAAAGGGCCTTCTCCTACTCCGCTCCTGCTTCATGGAATATCTTACAAAAAGATCTGAAGCTCTCGACCTTGACTTCTCTAAATGGTTTTCAGAATCTGTTGGAATCCTGGCAAAAACCAATGCAGATTTGTTCCTGTCTTTGATTTTATACGTCTACCTTATAATGTTTTGCTAGTTTTTTGATACTTTGTTAAAAAAAAAAAAACTTTCTTTTGTTTTTTCTCTCTTTTGTTTTCTATTGTTTATTGTTTGTTTGTTTATTGTTTATTGTTTAAGGAAATTCTACCACTGCTGTTCATTGTTCTTTAGTTTTAGCAGGTCGCTTTCATAAATGAGCCCATGAGGTTCAAAAGATTTACCTGACTAAATAAAGGTTGAATGAATGAAAAAATACTGGAATAAGTTAAAGTATTGTGACTGGTAAAATATATGTGTCTACAGTAGTCCCTGGCTAATTCGCGGTTCATTTTTCGCAGACTCGCTCTATTGCGGTTTTTCAAAATAATATTGGGCATGGCACACAGTTGGTTGATTGTTGGATGAGCTGCACGATCGGCATGGAATTTTTATTTGAAACAAATTATTTTTAAATTCTTTAGCACCAGTGTGCAGCCCAAGTTGGGTTGCAGCGGAGAAGTGGGCGTGGCCAAGAGTGCTGGCAGGTGGCAGAGTGCAGCCTCACAGGCAGAGAGCTGAAATCATGACATGCTGTGCTCTTCTACAACGTTTAGAGTTTAGAAACATTGTTTAGCACATTGCAAGAGTGTGGGAAGAGTTTTAAACACCTTCATATATACAGTACTGTATACAGTATATATATATATACCAACATAAACTACTACTTACTACGTGTACTACTATTCCTACTTTGCAGTTTTTCACTTATTGCAGGGCTTCAGGGTACGGATAAACAAGTATATATTTATAACTCAATTTCTGTGTGTTAGTGAATTTCTGTCTGCCCCACATATTTGTATAGTCATCAAGATGATTCATGTCACATTTAGTCCTCATTACGCTAAATCTTTTAGCTCACAGTCATTATTTTTGTGCATATGATCATAATACACAGTCACACGTGCGTGTTTTTGTGTGTGTTTGCCTTTTAGGAGGTCCAAGGATGGTACTACCTACTCGGGGAGGAGCTGGGGAGAAAGAAGCATTTACAAGTTCCCACACGGCACAATCACAACACTGGTAGGTTAACCTTATCATAAATCAGAAAACAGTGATGACTATAAGGCTAAGAATAAATGTTTTGTGAAGCAGCAAGGAGAAAAGTGTATTCTGAATGGCCCTGAGCTTGTTTTTAGGATAAAAATGAAAAGAAGCACCCTCTAGATATCAATACTTTTGTAGTCTAAGTTCAACACACTGATATGAAATGAGCACACATGGAAACGCTCGTTGCTTTGTTCAAGCATTTGTTGAATGCATGAAGGTCAAACTCGTTTAAGTGATGGTCACTAGTGAATTAATGTTGTTTGGTTTCCTCTGATGTTTCTATAACCACTGGATGAAAACAAGTCACTAGGGTGGTGGGTGGAAATGGTGGTCTTTAGCCCAACAATATCTTGTTCCTCACAAAATCACTTGGTGTAACTTTAGTAACTATGGCTACATTAGCTGTGCTCCCAATCCTCTTTATCTGAACAATCAGAGAAACAGAATAAACAGTCCAGCATGTTCTGACCTGCAGGGAAGAATATTTTAAGAATAAAGGAAGCAGAGTTGGCAAAGTAGATGTTTGATGGAGAAGTTGCAACAATTGGTTGTAAGGTTGAGGTCAAAGTAAGTAGAGATACAGTTTATTATTGTTCCCTGCCAAAAATTACTGCACAAAACAACTTAAGAAAACCAGTTTAGCTCTCTTATTCAGTAATGTATAGTTCTGTTCTTTCACATTCTTTCCAATTATTTTGTCTTTATTGCATTTAGATGCGCCGAAGAGCTTTAACTTTGCTTGAATAGGCTACTTTGTTTTTCAGTCGGGAGGATAATTTTGCATTAAGACTTTGTGATTTTTTTCCATCCTAATTAACATTTGACTGTAAACTGGGAAAACAAAATGAACATAAAAATTACAGCATGTCTGTAAAGTAGTGGAATTGAAAAAGGAATAAACATGTCTCATGTAAGCTCGTACATGTTAAATACATGCTATTACCGCATGTTAGTGTGCGCTCGGCTCCCTGCTGGATATTTTTCTTTATCAGTCTTCAGACTCGGAGGCGGGCCTGACTGGGCAAGCGAGGGATTAAGAGAGGGAAAGAGAAAAGCATTAGACGAGCGAATGAAAGGAAAAACCGAGAGAGTGGCGTGGAGGGAGGGGTCTGGATGTAACCCTGACGCGTCACAGTTGCCAGAAAGAGAGATTGAGACGGAGCTCTTCACTGCTGGCTGGAGTGGATCTCCCCTTACACACAGACACATCTCCTCCCCACACATACACACACCCACACACACACATACACCATACACAGACACATCTGATTGGACTCTTTTATTTCTTCTCATTATCTCTGATGGCTTCTTCTTTTCCTACTGATGGTTCGCTTCAGTTGTAGTTGAAGGTGGTACTGATGTGAGTGATGGAGTTATGCTTCTCTGTCAGCCATAAGGGCAGCCTAGACTAGGTGAGTACCATGCTTGTGTTATTCTCCTTCACTTTTCTCGCCTCACATGGGTTTGTTTTAGAAGTTGCACAAGGAATTGCAAAGCAGTACATCTACAACGTGGACAGTAGTGGTTGGATACAAAGATGCTCTAAATACGCGTCCTTGTTTGACTTCTTCTCCGGCATTCATCCCCTGCTTTTTGTTTTACTTTGTTTCTTCTTTTATGTCTCGTTCCATTTTTCTTATGCACTTTTATTCTTGCTGGTATTCCATTATTGTGGTTGTTATAATGCTGTAGGCACAAGACATCTTAGTTCTTATCCACTCCTCTCCTCCTTGGCTAAATTGGACACAATTATTTTCAGTGATAGACCCCTGAAGGGGCTTATCGTACCCACTGAGTGAATTATTGATTCCCGAGCATCATTTTGACCCTTTGACATAGAAATACTCCACACGCTCTTTCTTTAACTCTCCACAGCCCTAGGCCTCTTCTTGCCAAGTGACTTCTCTGTCCCTGTTTACATACCATTTTTGTTTTTATGAGAATGGTTGGGAATATTATAAGATTTTAACTAACCCATCCCAATTTATTTATGCCACTTGGCTAGGCTCCTCATGCAACTTTAAAATTGGTTTAATGCTTCTAGAATCTAGATGGAGCTGGACACGACTCAGCGAGCAGGAAACAAATGGGTACACTTACTTTTACTTTAGGGTTACGTGGCAAATTATCCTTTTTACCTTTAGATCTGACACATAAAATATGTTCATGTCACTGAATTTATACCTGCTATTCTTGAGAGAGATCAATGCGAGGATTTTTAGTATCAATAACTTTACTGCAAAAACGGCATGCCTTATTGCATTAATAAATGTATAATGTTTTCAACTTTCCCCATGACAATACTGGTCCACTACTGTCTCATCTGGTCTGTGTGCATAGATGTAAGCGTGTCAGTGGAGGATGCATACTCATGCATGCACATGTGCGTTGCCAGCTGGCAGAATATAGGCCATGGAGGCGCTGCAGCAGCATGACATGTACTGACATAGAAATGACACAAACAGTTATTACAGGGGCACTCAATATGCACACTGACTCACTGACTTCTTTTGGTTTCGGTCCGTTTCTATTTTATTTGTTCACAGTGATTGAAGAGTGATGTTTTGCACTTTGAGATTTTTATTAATGAAAAGTGCGGTATAAATTGAATTCATTATTATTATTATTATTATTTTGTTTTTAAAAAATTTCTAAGAATTTTCTCTGACGTTTTAATTTCATACTTCCTTTTTGTTTGTATTTTTAATTCACTTGGCTCGTATGTTTTCTCTTCAATATCACTGCTTTTTTATTCACATTGACATAATTGTTAGATTCACTTTTCTCTCTTCTTTGGCACTAATTTTTCTGCAAAGTAACTACAACTGATGTGACCCTCTACTAGTATTTGTTAGCTTTTATGTCTAAGGATAAGTGAGGAAAATTGCTGTCGTACAATTCACTAATTATGAAATAAATTAAAACATTAAAGTGTTACAGATGTACATCTGAATGTATCAATACACATCTTCATAAATTAGTGCAAAAATGTATTTTTCTTCTTATAAGTAGGGTTAATTACATAATGTAATTCTGTGGGCACATTTTCTCAGTTTACCTCAGTTTACCTGCAACTGGTCGGTAATTTTAAAGTAAAATTTGTATTGCTTTCTATATACCATATTTTTCAGACTATAAGGTGCACTTAAAATCCTTTAGTTTTCTCAAAAATCAACAGTGATCCTTATAATCTGGTGCGCCTTATGTATTAATTTTGGTTGTGCTTACTGACCTTAAAAATACAAAGCCCTCAAAAATCTTGTCACAGTGTTTTAGTTTCACTTATTGTGCCTTATAATCTGGTGCACCTTATTGTCTGAAAAATATGGTACTTAAAATTATTTAAGTAGTAAACACTATTTCACAGTAGAAATCCTGAAATATCTGGTCTTAATAAAGTCTTTAATATGCTTAATGTTTTTCTCTAACTTTTTCAGACTTGACAAATTTTTTATTCTACTAATTTTCTAAAATTTCTCTATATGGTACTAAATTGCGATAGCAGCAGCTAGCGTGCAACATAAAGATACTTTGACCCTGGAACCAACAACTTAGATGCATCATTCTGAACTGTTTTTATGGGCAAACCCAGGTTGGTTCATACGTGTTTAGGTTAAATTAACTGTGTTTATTCAGTGGTGATCAGTTCATTTTCAAAAATGTTCCTTCACATAAAATTGTGTGCAAAAGCAAACTTGTAAAACTATCCATCCATCTATTCTCTTCCGCTTATCCGGGGTTAGGTCACAGGGGTAGTAGCCTAAGTAGGGAGGCCCAGACTTCCGGCTCATCAGGTACTTGGGCCATTTCCTCCGTGGTAATCCCAAGGCGTTCTCAGGCCAACCGAGAAACATAGTCCCTTCAGCGTGTCCTAGGTCTTCCTCTGGGTCTCCTCCCGGTGGGACATGCTAAGAAGACCTCACCAGGGAGGTGTCCAGGAGGCATCCTAACCAGATGCCCGAGCCACCTCAACTGGCTCCTCTGGATGTGGAGAAGCAGCGGCTCTACTCTGAGTCCCTCCCGGATGACCGAGCTTCTCACCCTATCTCTAAGGGACAGCCCAGACAACCTGTGGAGAAAACTCATTTTGGCCACCTATATCTGAGATCTCGTTCTTTCGGTCACAACCCAAAGCTCATGAACATAGATGAAGGTAGCAAGTTAGATCGACTGGTAAATTGAGAGCTTTGCCTTTTGACTCAGCTCTCTCTTCACCACGACAGACGGTATAGTGTCCGCTTCACTGCCGACGCTGCACCTATCCGACTATCAATCTCACGCTCCATTTTTCCCTCATTTGTGAACAAAACCCAGGGATACTGAAACTCCTCCATTCCTCTCCTCCACTCCTCCAGGACCTCCTCTCTAACCCGGAGAGGGCACTCGGTGACCTCAGCACCAGAGATTGGAGAGCCCAACCCAAAGTCCCAGGCTCCACTTCTTCACTGGAAGATGTGCCAGTGGGATTGAGGAGGTCCTCGAAGTATTCTGCCCACCGACCCACGACCTCTCGAGTTGAGGTCAGCAGCAGAGCACCCACACTATAAATAGTGTTGGTGACATACCTCTTCCCCCCCGAGATGCTGGATGGTGGACCAGAATCACCTCAAAGCCATACAGAAGTCATTCTCCATGACCTCTCCGAACTCCTCCCACGCCCGAGTTTTTGCCTCAGTGACTATCCGAGCTGCATGCTGCTTGGACTGCCGGTACCCATCAGCTGCTTCCGGGGTCCCATAGGCCAAAAAGGCCCAATAGGACTCCTTCTTCAGCCTGACAGCATCCCTCACTGCCGGTGTCCACCACCAGGTTAGAGGGTTACCGCCACAACAGGCATCGACAACCTTGCGGCCACAGCTCTGATAAGCCGCCTCGACAATAGAGGTATGGAACACGGCCCACTCTGACTCATTGTCCCCCACCTCCTCTGGAACGTGTTCGAAGCTCTCTCGGAGGTGGGAGTTAAAGCTCAGTCTCACAAGAGACTCATCCAGATGTTCCCAGGAGACCCTCACAATATGTTTGGGCCTGCCAGGTCTGACCGGCATCCTCCCCCACAATCGGAGCCAACTCACCACCAGGTAGTTGTCAGTTGACAGCTCCACCCCTTTCTTCATCTGAGTGTCCAAGACACGCGACCCCAGATCAGATGAGATGACAACAAAAGTCGAGCATCGAACTGCGACCTAGGGTGTCCTGGTGCCAAGAGCACATATGGACACCCTTATGCTTGAACATGGTGTTCGTTATGGACAATCCATGACGAGTACAGAAGTCCAATAACAGAACACCACTTGGGTTCAGATCAGGGGGGCCGTTCCTCCCAACCACACCCCTCCAGGTCTCACTGTCATTGCCCATGTGAGTGTTGAGGTCCCCCAGCAGAACAAGGGAGTCCCCAGGAGGTGCACTCTCCAGTACCCGCTCCAAGGACTCAAAAAAGGGTGGGTAATCTGAGCTGCCATTTGGCACATAAGCACAAACAACAGTCAGAGCCCGTCCCCCCACATGTAGGCGGAGGGAGGCTACCCGTCCCTTCCGTTCACTGGGGTGAACCCCAATGTACAGGCACCAAGATGGGAGGCAACAAGTATGCCCACTCTTGCTCGGCGCCTCCCACCAGGGGCAACTCCAGAGTGGAAGAGTGTCCAACCCCTCTCAAGGAAACTGGTTCCAGAGCCAGAGCCATGCGTTGAGGTGAGTCTGACTATTTCTAGCTGGAACCTCTCAACCTCACACACCAGCTCAGGCTCCTTCCCCACCAGAGAGGTGACATTCCACATCCCAATAGCCAGCGTCTGTAGCCGAGGATCAGACCAACTAAAACTATTAACTATCTTGTTGTGATCTCAAACTCCTGGTAATATTTGTGCAGGTGCTCAGGCAGCGCTGCAGAGTATGAGCAGTAAAGTCGTTGAATTTAAGTGTCTCTTTGTTTATTAGTTTAATAAATATCTGTTTTTTTTTTTGCCAAGAACTTTTTATACGCAATAATTTGAGCCACTGTTTTGAAAATAGTTTGTTGATGAACATGATGCCAATTGCATACTTTAATTTATCAAAAAGAAGAACAACAATTATTTCTTTCATTACACTCATTTGTGTTAGGTTTAAGCAAATACATGATTAGGATCTAATCTGGGTTTCAGGATAATTAGAAAACAATACTTTGGTGAAAAAAGTCAAGCCTGTGTTTTTCGTTACTGTAGTAGAAAAAAAAGATAATTTATTGTTCAAAATACCCTGATGCATGCTCAATAATCCAGGTAGAAAAATCTAAAAAAGCTAAGTTTGGTCCACTGGACACACACCAGCCAGCCATCAGGTGAAAAGAAGGAACCCAGACCCAGACCAGTGGTCATTCCGTATGTTGCGGGAATTTCAGAGACATTGAGACGTTTATTTTCTAAACGCAACGTCCCAGTGGCTTTTAAACCCCAAAATAAATTACGGCAAAGACTGGTTCATCCCAAATATCCAGTCCCCCGGCACAAGCAGAGTACAGTAATATTGTGTCAGGAGGGCTGTGATCAGTCGTATATCGGGGAAACTAAACAGCCACTGGCCAAAAGGATGGCCCAGCACAGAAGATCAACATCATCAGGTCAGGACTCTGCGGTCTATACTCATCTCCATGCCAGCGGTCACTCTTTCAGGGATGAAGATGTTCACATCCTTGATAGAGAGGAGTAAAGGAGGCCATCTTTGTGAAAAGAAAAAGCCCATCATTAAACAGGGGTGGAGGCCTCCAGGTTCAACTGTCCCCCTTATACTGTACAACACTAGCTATGTTTACATGGGCAAAATTCTGTGACCGGATTGAAATGTGCTCTGATTGCATAATGAGATAGCACCGTTTACATGCGCCCAATCCGTTCATGACGAGTGTTTACATGCAGCAGGCTTTTATTCTGATCAGAAGTTCTGACATGCGCAGAGTGGTACACTCCCCTTAAAAAAAAAACGAAGAGGAAGTTACTTTCGTAAAAACCACAGAAGAAGAAGTTACTTCCGGGACGAAAGTAAACATACGCGTCCAAAATGGACCCGCACCAGATTGTAATGACGGCGACTGAGTTTTTTCTGCACTCCCTGAATGAACTACAGGTGAAGCAGCGCGTGCTTTTAGTTTTTTTATTCACAGGATGAGAGCGCTGGACGTCCTCTGTCCTCCAAGCTGTCGTGGACAACAATTGTTGGTAAGATAATAAAAACGCTGTATGCTAATAAACTTTTTGTCCTTTCCTTTTCTACCTGTCTGCGTGATACTGTCTGTATTTGTTATTAATTACTGTTCTTCCTCTGTTTTCCTGTTTCTGGAGCATCAGTGTCACGATGCCAGGCAGTGCCCTGCCATGATGCCAATGTCCTGCGCCACTCAGACTCTATCAAAGGGCTCATCTGTTGACAAAAGTAAGGCTAATAGTACTGTATTTACTATATTGTATTTAGTATTACTACAACGATTACAGCTAAGAAGTATCTCAAAGTAGAGATGCTTAGCTGTAAAGTTTTATTTAAAATAAAATGTTTGAACCATGTCTTTAAACAAATAGTTAAATGTTGCCAAAATGTAAGGCTAACATTTACTATATTGTATTTAATTTTACAACTATTACAGCTAAGTATATCAGAAGACATACTTAGATGTAAAGTTTTCTTTCAAATAAAATTTGTTTGAACCATAACTTTAAACAAATAAAAAGTTGAACACTAAATATTGGCATGTCCTTTTTTGCAGTCTGTGAGGAACATTGAAGCAAAGGACGTCCGTCTCTTCATTGTTGGTGATCCTGCATACCTGCTGTTGGACTGGCTCGTCAAAGGATACACAAACTGTCCTCGTCTGACTCCTCAACAAGTCATTTAATGTTTACCTTGGCGCTGTCAGGTGGAGGTAGAGATGACCGGGTTTCTGAAGTCACAGTGGAGAGTTCTTCTAAAAAGATACTGTACTTATGTATTTGTGTTCACATGCAGTTAACATTTGTATAAAATTATTATCACAATAAACAACTGCAAGTAATACTAGTGAACATCTGAGCTCTTTAATGGACCAAACATTTTAACACATTCTTGTAAACAGTTGAAATTGCTTGTTTGAAACATGTTTCATTCTTAGTGCAATTTGAGGTGTATCAGAAAAACATAAAAATTAAACGTTCAAAACGTTTGTACAAAACAGACGATGTGCACAGATCACATCTTGTAATGATAACAAAAAATTTCTTTGGTCATTTAAAAACTACAGTAACCTGTAATTCAGTAACTTCTTTATCAACTCATCACATACTTTCACAATTTCAATGTATGCATGTGATTTAGGACAACAAAATTGGTGACAAAATAATCGATTTTACTTCCAAAATGTATGTTTCTGTATCCTGATAGAACGGCAAATGTGTTTTTATCCTGTGAGTCATGCAGAAACTCAAGAGTCCTTATTAAACCACCTGACTGTATTAAGTTAGGACATTGTACCTTAATTGTACCATAAACTATCAATCCTAATAATACATTTACAGATCTGTCAGGGGACAAAGAAAAATGGTTGTGGAGAATTGAAACATTTTCAAATCAGTTTTGAGTTGTTCTAAAGCACATGTGTGAACTTCTTGGGATTCCTAAGACGTGGGACTCTTGCATCTTCTGCCACCTGCCACCATCACCTGCCACTGTCTGTTGTGTGCTGCTGCCAGCTGCCTCTTCAAAGCCGGACTCATCATCTGAAAAACAAACAAAATAAAGTTTAACTGGACCCCTGATATGTTGAAATGTGTTAGGTTAATTATCTGGTTAGTTGGAGTTTTAATGTACAATACAGTATACTGTAGTTCTATGCTAGCACTACAGCTACTCTTATTTCTTATTATAATTACATTTTTTTACATATTTGTTGTTTCTAATTACTCAAGTAATACAGTACAGAGGGTTAATGTGTTTTGAAGAGTCTAACTTACCAGAAAGGATGCTTTGCTCCTGGTTAGCTTCCTCTCCTCAGATTCCTCTCCTCCTCATAACCTAGATCCACACCGCTGCCTGCTGTGTTGGCCAGTGGCAGATCTCTCATCAGTTCATCAATACGTAAAATAAAAAAGTGGTGGGGTCGTAGCCACTTGTCCCGTTTTTGTTTTTAGCTTTGTAGCACTTAGCTTTAGCTTTAAGCTCTTCCAGCGATCTCCAGCTTCTACCAGCTTTTCATGTACTTGTTTGAATAACTACACGTTCGGTCAAGGCGTTCGATAGTTTTGAGCTATTTTAACGTTTCCATTACAAATGTTGCATCGCTCACCGACCAGTTTTACTTCCCCACCATGCGTTAGCATCTACCCACTAGCCAGCCCAGGCGGAGAAGTAAACACGAGGGGGGAGAGGGAGGGAGGGATGAGGGTGCGCGCAGCGCACATGCGCAGTCAGGACAGTTTCCCACAGTCCGGTAAAAGGAACAGATCATGTGTTTACATGCGCACACATCGGGCTACGGATCGGCGTAAACCACCCGTTTCGAACGGATCGCAAATTAGGTCGGATCACGCCGAATACACAAAAAATAACCCGACCGGGGTGTTTACATGACGCACTTTTGATCCGTTCGGCCGTTTGATCCGATTACTTATGTCCATGTAAACATAGCTACTGTTATTGCTAGTATCACTCAGCCCTCTGTGAATAGCAAACAACCATCAGGGTGCTAACGATCCATCGTTAGGCTGATTGTCCTCCTTGATCATGTGAGCAGCTGGTTTCAGGCTGTCATCAGCTAACTGGTCGATCCACTGTGAGAGGGTGCTATTTATAAGACTGAGCTGAATACAGCAACTCAGACTGAGGAAGTCTTTCGGACGAAAGACGAAACTTTTCTACAATTTTTTTTGCTTTGTTTTGTTTCGTTTTTTGAATGTCTAGAGGACCAGACTTAGCTTTTTTAGATAGTTTATTGTGTATTTGTTTTAACTTAGCAGCATCTGATCTTGTTTTTTACTGTACAATATTAAATTGCAGTTTCACATAGTTTGTTTGTTTCACACAATCATTTGCATTAATCTGTTTTGTGGGAAAGATCTGTTTACATGTTCATACTGTAGTTATATGTTAGCATTTAAATCCGTATTTTACCTCCTGCATAATTCTGGTAATGAAGACAGAAGCCACCACTCTTTCCAAAATTGTTTGACTATAAACACACTCAAAACAAACACAAAATTATTTTTTTGCATTTCTGTACCAAATAAAATCAAGAATATTATTAAGTTTACAGTATGACTCATTAAAATGAGCGCTTAATGTTCAGTTTAAAAGCTTTGACCTGCAGTTGAACCTAAAGACACGGTTCCACAGCAGCATCAGGGGAAATCCAGCGGCTCTCTGGGTAAAGTAGAAATTGCCTTTCATTCAAAATTAACCTTATACAACATAAAAATCTGCAATTTGAGCACCCATTTGACCAATCCATTGATTTTAGGGCTACTCTGCATTGTTTTGTATACCAATTAGGTATACATTATAAGAAAATATAAGCACCACTATTTTAAGTGCATCAGAATCAGAATAAGCTTTATTATCATTGTACCAAAATACAGTGAAATTATGTTTGTACAGTCCTCTGAAAGATGGGCGGAGTGCGCATTACTACTGCTGGAGCCCGGCCCCTTATCCTTTTTCAGAATACTTTTTTAGATAGGAAAGGGGGAAAAGCCATGAGGATAGGATAGTGGCATTACAAAAAAAGATCTCTTCACAGCTTGTCCTGTCAGGTCACGAGTTAAGACATAAAATAAAAAAAACTCTACCAGTAAGCATATTTATAAACAGATGACCTGACTTAAAGTTGTTGGTTTGTATACCTGGATGTCATGGACTGCTCACATTTGATTCGTTGTTTGCAGCAGGGGCTGGACTCGTTCTAACAACAACCACAGCGCTAGCTGAATTTCATTAAAATTTAACTACAGAAACCCCCAAAAAATATTTGTTAGCTGAATATATATATTAGTGTTTCTGAGTTTAATTTTTGTTAATAACTGATTACAAATCAGCTTATGTTAGAACGTAAATAACACGAAGCGCGCACCCATTTCCGCCTTTCAGACGCGACCTGAATGTCATTAAAATATAACTAATATTGTCTAACTCTTGCGCGCAGCCAGGGTTTTAAAATATAACTAATAATCTCTAACTCCTATGCGTAGCTAGAATGTTAAGAGGGGTGATTCCTTTATAGGTAAAGTGGACTCCTAAAAAACCAATTCGCTGCGGTGGCTCAGAGTGATCGCGCTCGGCTATTACACTCTACATTTTATCTTCCCACCTGGTACAAGTAATTTTACGTTTGTCTTTTATTGGAGTAAATAAGAAGGAGTTGTGTTAACCAAACAAACTCCTTTTTATTTACTCCAATAAAAGTAAATAAAAATAAAATAATAAAATTAATTAATAAAAAATTAAACTCAGAAATACTAATATATATATTCAGCTAACAAATATTTTTTAGCAGCGTCTCCTCTCTTAAAACACTGTAAGCGCACACATAAGAACACTCCACCCACGTGAAGAGAACACTCCACCCACTTCCAGAGAACTTCCCACCCACTTCAAGGCGGCTCTGCGGCCAATGCGTAATGAGCGGGGGCGGGCCAGACCGGAATCTGGGCCAACCAGGAGCGGGCCGGGCCTTTGAGGGCCGTGCAATGCGAAAACGGCTACAGAGAGTTCTGGGAGGGAGGGGAGGGGGTATGTGATAGATAGATGCAGTTGTTTTTCCTCATTTGCTCATGTCCCAGGAGTCAGATTTGAGATAAGCTTGAATATTTTCCACTTCAGGCAGACAGTTTAATTTTCTGCAACCTGGAGTCCTGCCGGACAATCTAATCCAATATGATCCAAATTGTGGGACCCTTTCAACTGATCCAAGCTATGAATCCTCTTCTAGATTGAGACCACCACCACAGCGTCCACGAGTCCCAAACCCTGCGGGTGGCCTGCGATTCTCAGAGATCGAGTCCACCTTCCGGTTCAGCTCGTAAAGCAGCTGATTTATTGAGGTCACGGCACGGATCACACTTTCACTTTGACTCGGGAGCTTCGACATGGCATTAATCGCCGCTGAAGTCTTCCTCATTTTCCGATAGAACAGTGTTCAACAAACGCCGAAAAGCAAAGCACCTGATATCATAAATCCAATTATATACATATCTTCCACGTCCTCCACAGATAGGACTGACCGACACATCACCTTCCATTCCCCCCAGGAATCCATGACGTATCCCCCAGAATGCATCTGCGAAGGGTAAGCTGGTTCTCCTGGACCTTGCTGCTTGGTTGAAAAAATCTTGTCAATAGAGTTGATTGTCCACAAAACCAAATCCATAATCAATTTGTGTTCGAGAGATGAGTGCTGAGGAGCTGCAGACAAGACAAAGAAGCCACGCAGAGTGAGGAAAAGTTGGGAGGGAAGGAGAGAAGGAGAGAAGTTGCTGCCTCGACCAGAGCCGGAAGTCAAAATGTATACCGGTACCTGGATTATTGAACATGGACTGTGTTGGTTATATTTATAAACACATTACGTATGCATTTGATGGCAAGATGGTGAGATTTGTCCATGAAGCACTTCCTGATAGACCATAGTCCTGATAAGATGCTGGTGAAGATTCTCGGTCATCAAGGACATGATAAAATAAAAAAAGGCATTCAATACAGAAACAACTGGACTTTATTTGTAACAGAAGACGTTTCACTTCTCATCCAAAGAGTTTTCTCAATTCAAAGAGCAGAGAGTGAGGGAGCAAGGTTTCAAAGGCTGAGATAAGATACAACATACCTATGTAAATTGACAAATCACACTGACTCGGCAGTTTTGCCATTGCTGAAGTTGCTGCTATTGTCTTCCTTAATAACCGGCAACATAGGAATCCGCCAATGCCAAAAAGCAGATACCCATGCTATCATGAATCCAATTATATAAACATCTTCGGAGTTCACTTGAGACAAAACGGAAAGACATCAGCTCCCAAATTTCCCACAGATCCATGATGTATCCTGCCGCGTGAGTCTCAGTGGGGCATGAGGGCTCTCCAGGACACTGTCATATTGTTGAAAAGATTGTGTCGATTGCGTTGAAAGTGCAGCTGACCAGATCCACGACAGTAGTTTTTGTTTCGGAAGATGTGTAGTAGGAGCTCCGATACACGGACAGAGAACAACAACAACAAAAAAAGGTAAGAGAACATGAGAGGGAGAGAAAAGGCACAAGTGCAAGTGCAGAAAAAACAAACTTTCTTAATAAAAGATGAGTGAATGGTAAATGGTAAATGGAGCTTACTTATACTGTATAGCGCTTTCCAGCCCCCTTTGAGGGGCCCCAAAGTGCTTCACAGTACTAACCATCCACCCATTCATACACACATTCATACACAGGTAGCGGTAGACTGCCATGCGCGTTGCCTGTCCTACTGGGAGCAATTGCTGATTATTAACTGCAAATTATTTAAGCAACTGCAGTAATCTCCTTCACATTCCGAGAACCAAATTAAGGACCATGGGAGACCGGGCTTTCAGTGTGGCTGCCCACCGCCTGTGGAACTCTCTTCCTGACTGCCTGAGAGCCCCACAGTCACTGGTTGACTTTAAGAGCGGCTTGAAGACCTTTCTTTTTAACCGAGCATACTCTGCCTCCTCATGATTCTATCTTTGATCTTGATACTGTTATTGCTTTTACTTGTTTTATCACTTGTTTTATTGACATTTAATTTTGTTGCACTTTGTAGCACTTTGAGATTTTCATTAATGAAAAGTGTGTTATAAATTAAATTCATTCTCCTTCTTCTTATTATTAAATAATCTGAAGGTTATCAAATACTGTCATTTACAAGCCTGGACGTTGATCCATATTAATGTGTTCACCAGGGAAACAGTTTGTTACAGTGCTACTGGTTAATCTCTCTCTCAGAGATGTGTGCCAAGTTGCAGCCTTGTCAGCGCAAGGTCAAATCTCTGGAAGCAGCATCTTGTTTGACTACAAAGCTGGCAGCTCATCCTACACATGATGTGGCACTAATCTGACAAAGTGACAAGAAAAATATTGTTGGTTTGAGCCATGCACTATGCACTGATCAGTCGTGACATTATTTTGACCTGCTCAGCACGGAGTAGTTTAACTTTTTTGCTGCCAAACACCGCTGCGCACATGAGCATGGACAAAAAGCAATCATCTGTGGAAGGCCGTGTCATGTCTGACGTTGGCACATTTGCAGTAGATTCCCATGGGCTCCGGGGTGGGAAGGCGTTTTTTTCCACATCAAATCCCATTAAATTGGTATACTGGAAGTTCTGAAGCTGCATGAACAACTCGGATTCTTTGTGTTCCTTGAGCTCCTTTATGAGCACTTTTTTTTTAGACTTGCTGTTGTCCGGCTGTTACCATGTGAAAAGTATTAGTGTGCAAAAATGCTTTGTTGTCAAAGTAACATCCCTGTGAGCACCAGGATGCAGGTTTTCCCAAGACGCTCATGCTTGTAACACAACAAACGATGTCACTTGCTTTGAGTACATTTTGCTTATGTTGCTGAGTTTTGACACTTCACCTGACAAGTTCTTTTGAAAGTACACATACTTTGTGACACTTGATGGAAACTATGCCCACTGAACAGAGAAGAGGTACATTTTCTAATAATCAAACTTGTCATGCTGCTCTTTACTTTCTAGTATTGTGACTTAAACATCATGTCTTCTTGCATGGTTCAGGCTTGCAGCGACAACAAAACCTATTTGCAGAGTGCCGACAGCTAATTACACTGTAGAGCTGGAATAAAATGGCTGCCATGTAAATTTTGCTAAACACAAGTTGAGTGACTGAACTAGAAAGGCTGTGCATGAATGGCAACCAAACAGCATTTTGTGAGATAAGCGGGACAGGGCAATTAATAGTGATTTTCAAGGGACATTTCTGAGGCAGTGGTTGGAGCCTCTTTTATCCTTCTCTAATTTATCAGCTATGGCTCATAAAATGCATAAAATGCTGCTTTGCATGTGATGAAATTATTTTGCAGGAAATCTTTTTAAGTGTGCTCAGCCACTATTCTGAAAGTTTAGTTGGAAATTTAAAAGTTATAAATTAAGACAAACAAAACACGATCAATGTGCTTCTTTGCATTTTCTCATTTAAAAGTTCAAGTTTAAATAATAATAATAATAATGTCTATTCCTGTCATCTGCATATGTTTCCCATACACAGACGAAATTCGTCTCTGCATTTAACCCAACCACCTACCAGGTGGTGCAGTGAGCAGCCCGAAAGCGCCCGGGGAGCTGGAGAAATAGGTGTGCACTCATAGACACCCCAAGCTGGGTAGTGGCCGGGGCGCGAACCCGCGACCTTCGGGTCCGTAGTCAAAAACCCTGCCACTAGACCATCACTGCTTAGGCAGTTTAATAGATGTAGCTCTGCTTTTTTTAAGCTTGAATCCATTGTGCCAGTGGAGTGACATGTGTGTGTGTGTGTGTGTTTCACCATGAGTAATGCTCTTCTCTTCAACAAGCTCATAATGTGAGTGTGTAAACGTGCAAAAGCTGAAACAGTAGAACACCCGCTGGGGCTGTGCGGTTAAAAGTGTGTCATCTGCATCATAAACACATTTGTTTTACATTTTTAAACAGCCGACCCAGTGGCACTGGACAACCGTACATAAACACTGCCAAGCTTTTCCAGATGGCAAGCTGGGCCTTTAAATCAGCAGATTAGATTGAACACTGTGATTACCGTAACTAGAATTTGAGGGTTTTTACATTGACATGGGGGGAGGGTTAGACATCTTTTTTCTCACTTTGTGTTTTTTAACCTCAGCTGTGATGAATCCGTGGGAGGATGTGATCATGTAAGGTAACGTGTTGGTGAGTTTATTGAGGTCTGACATGCCATGCATCTTATTCTTGCTCTGAAGGGTGACACTGACTCCAGGCTCATATCTACTTAATGTGAAGCGAAGCATTTGACCCGCTGGTGCTCTTTGTTCTCGTTTTTAACAGATTCTCCTTCTCTGAAACAGCAGATACAAAACACCCATTATTAAATTGTTGGTCCATATTTTAAGCCCCAGCTTTCAAAAAAATACTTTACAAGTTTTTCCCAAGCTTCTCTACATGTAAGCATTCAGTTGTAACACATCTGCTTCCCACAACCACACATATCTTAATGATTTCATGTCAGTAAAGACAACTCGGTCGCCTTTTGGTTCATTGAATCTAAATACGTTTCAATCAACCAAGCCTTAAAATGCATATTCCCTTCTTGTGGTGCGATAACACCAAACTAATGAGTTTTAGAAAACTGACCAGCATGCCTCTGAGGTTAAAGGATCTGGTAAGTGTGTCAGACAGATGTTAACTCAGCTCAGTCGGTTGACTTTGATTCTCTGTGAACAGAAAACCTCCACAAAGCATAACCTTTAATTTAAAGTTGTTGGACACTAAATACGTGTCAGTCGCTTAGGCAATGGACTTCAACAGCTGAGCTGTCATGGACACACAAAGAAAACTAGAATTAATTTACAGTAGATATAACTAAGTTGCCAGATCTGGAAGGATTTGGACTATTAAAAACCTAACAAAATAAAATCACATTGTAGTCTTCAGCAATTTCCTGCAGGATCCTTGTGTTTGTGTGGGTTTTCTCCAGGTACTACAGTTTCCTCCCACTGTCCAAAAACATGCACATTTAAAATAAATAAACCCTCAAAACTAATAACCCTAAGCAGTTTAACTCAGACATTGAAAGCCTCTTTTATATTTAATAGATGAAACTTGGTGTCCTCATCATTTTGTTTCCTGCTGCACCGAGCATCAGTCATGCTGCATTATTAAGACCGCTGTTTGTGTGTACTTGTGTTCTTATCCGGGTTGTGTTCTAGTCCAGTAAGTAAATCAAATGCAAGTTGCACAAAACAAGGTTTACTGGTTTGCTTGGAAAACAACTTACTTCAACAAGAAAGGTTTGGATAGATGTACTGTAGTACTGACAATGGCAGTATTTCCCTAGGTGCATGTACCGTATTTAGTTTTAAACCAAAGAGTTTTTGAAGGTTCGTATAAGCTGACTGCATGAGAATTTGCAGTCAGAAATAAACAACTTTCAACAAATTGTCATTGTA
>JBBPBX010017261.1:22460-47079 GCA_038048925.1 Garcialebias charrua | reverse complement strand
AAATTCTCCCCCTCCATCTTGCTGAGCTAACAGAAAGCAGCATACCAAACTATGCGGCATGCAGATGTGAGCCTATTTGGGCAGCAAGGGAGAAATATGGGCAGGCTCTGGTGAGCAAGGTGCATATAGCTAAGAAACCGTTCATCACATATCTGTGGTGGAATGCTATAGAAACAGTCTGCTCATGGCCCCCACCCTCCACAGTCCCATGCCCAGTCTTTTTAAAAGAGGGGGGAAATGAGGAAGAAACAGGATGGTAAAAGAAAAAGCTCATAAACAGTCCTAAAGGATGGGAAGGGTGCAATGCAAAGTCTTCCAACAAGGAATTGAAAAAAACGTACTGTTGAGTTTTGAAACTGATGGACTAACCTTCTTTGTTCATAGTCTTTTCTTCTGCTACCAAGTGCACAGAGGTGTACAGCTATGATTACTTGCTTTCAAGCAGTGGCTGCAAGTGAATGGCAACTACAATTTGACAAAAGTAAAAGTTAGGGGATAGTGACAAAATGACTTCTAAGGCCCCACACACCCCCAGGAGTTCTGCTAAATCCATCGTCAAGAAATGCAAGGAATATGGAACCTGTGTTAACCTACCAAGGCCATCCGCACAAATAAATGATGAAGGAGAACAATAAAAAAAAAGACCTTCAAGACACCTGAGACCACCCTGAAGGTGTTATAAGCTTCAGCAGGTGAGACAGGAGAGATTGGCATGCAACAGCTGTCACTCTGGTTCTTAAACTAGTCTACCGGTAAGCTTTATTTGAAAGTGGTAACAAAAATAGTCACTTTTGAAAAAGTTAAATCGACTAGAGTTTGCTAAATGGCATATGGTCGAATGCTTTTGAGGTTTTCTTCAACAATAGAAACATATGGTGTAGTGGCAGAGAATCGGACTTGTTATCCGAAGGACCCAGGTTCGAACCCCGGCCACGGCACACCATATTGGGGTGTCTATGAGTGCACATCTACATTATTTTCCCAGCTCCCCGAGTGCGACTACGCTGCTCACTGCACCACCTGGTGGTGGTTGGGTTAAATGCAGAAGACCAATTTCGTCTGTCAAGTATGGGAACATACACAGATGACAAATGTGACAAATTATTATTATTATTATATGCCGTTATACTGAACAAAATTTTAAATGCAACACTTTTTTTTGCTTCAATTATTCATTGTCTGAACTCAAAGGTCTAAGATTGTTTATTTGCACACAAAATGCATTTTTCTATCAAATAATATTCACAAATTTGTGTAAATCTGTGTTAGTGAGCACTTCTTCTTTGCTGAGATAATCCAGCCACCTCACAGGTGTGGTACATCATGCATATTAGACAGCAAGATTAAACACAGGTGTGTTTTACGATGACCACAATAAAAGCCCCTCTAAAATGTGCAGTTTTATCACACAGCACAATGCCACAGAGGTTGTACGTTTTGAGGGAGCATGTAATTGACATGTTGACTGTAGGGTTGTCCACCAGAGCTGTAGCCCATGAATTGAATGTTCATTTATCTACTATAAGCCATCTACAAAGGTTTTGCGACTAATTTGGCAGTACATCTAATCAGCCTCCCAACCCCAGACCACGTGTAACCACACCAGCCCAGGACTCCACATCCAACATCTTCATCTTCAAGACCGTCTGAAATCAGCCACCTGGACAACTGCTGGAACAATCGTTTTGTTTAACCAAACAATTTCTGCACAAACCAGCTCATATGCATGCTTGTTCTCCTCGTGGGAGTCTCCACCTGGCTGCAGTTTATCGTCGTAACCAACTTGAGTGGGCAAATGCTCACATTTTATGGTGTATGGCATGTTGGAGAGGTGTTCTCTTCACGGATGAATCCCTGTTTTCACTGTACAGGGCAGATGGCAGACTGTGTGTATGACGTCATGTGGATGAGTGGTTTGCTGATATAAACATTGTGAATTGAGTGACCCATGGTGGTGGTGGGGTTATGACATGGACAAGCATACGTTAGGGACAGCGAACACAGGGGCTGGTGCGGCTACATGTGGTTGTGAGGTAATTATCCCCCTCCATCTTGCTGAGCTAACAGAAAGCAGCATACCAAACTATGCGGCATGCAGATGTGAGTCTATTTGGGCAGCAAGGGAGAAATATGGGCAGGCTCTGGTGAGCAAGGTACATAGCTAAGAAACCGTTCATCACATATCTGTGGTGGAATGCTATAGAAACAGTCTGCTCATGGCCCCCACCCTCCACAGTCCCATGCCCAGTCTTTTTAAAAGAGGGGGGAAATGAGGAAGAAACAGGATGGTAAAAGAAAAAGCTCATAAACAGTCCTAAAGGATGGGAAGGGTGCAATGCAAAGTCTTCCAACAAGGAATTGAAAAAAACGTGCTGTTGAGTTTTGAAACTGATGGACTAACCTTCTTTGTTCATAGTCTTTTCTTCTGCTACCAAGTGCACAGAGGTGTACAGCTATGATTACTTGCTTTCAAGCAGTGGCTGCAAATGAATGGCAACTACAATTTGACAAAAGTAAAAGTTAGGGGATAGTGACAAAATGACTTCTAAGGCCCCACACACCCCCAGGAGTTCTGCTAAATCCATCGTCAAGAAATGCAAGGAATATGGAACCTGTGTTAACCTACCAAGGCCATCCGCACAAATAAATGATGAAGGAGAACAATAAAAAAAAAGACCTTCAAGACACCTGAGACCACCCTGAAGGTGTTATAAGCTTCAGCAGGTGAGACAGGAGAGATTGGCATGCAACAGCTGTCACTCTGGTTCTTAAACTAGTCTACCGGTAAGCTTTATTTGAAAGTGGTAACAAAAATAGTCACTTTTGAAAAAGTTAAATCGACTAGAGTTTGCTAAATGGCATATGGTCGAATGCTTTTGAGGTTTTCTTCAACAATAGAAACATATGGTGTAGTGGCAGAGAATCGGACTTGTTATCCGAAGGACCCAGGTTCGAACCCCGGCCACGGCACACCATATTGGGGTGTCTATGAGTGCACATCTACATTATTTTCCCAGCTCCCCGAGTGCGACTACGCTGCTCACTGCACCACCTGGTGGTGGTTGGGTTAAATGCAGAAGACCAATTTCGTCTGTCAAGTATGGGAACATACACAGATGACAAATGTGACAAATTATTATTATTATTATATGCCGTTATACTGAACAAAATTTTAAATGCAACACTTTTTTTTGCTTCAATTATTCATTGTCTGAACTCAAAGGTCTAAGATTGTTTATTTGCACACAAAATGCATTTTTCTATCAAATAATATTCACAAATTTGTGTAAATCTGTGTTAGTGAGCACTTCTTCTTTGCTGAGATAATCCAGCCACCTCACAGGTGTGGTGCATCATGCATATTAGACAGCAAGATTAAACACAGGTGTGTTTTACGATGACCACAATAAAAGCCCCTCTAAAATGTGCAGTTTTATCACACAGCACAATGCCACAGAGGTTGTACGTTTTGAGGGAGCATGTAATTGACATGTTGACTGTAGGGTTGTCCACCAGAGCTGTAGCCCATGAATTGAATGTTCATTTATCTACTATAAGCCATCTACAAAGGTTTTGCGACTAATTTGGCAGTACATCTAATCAGCCTCCCAACCCCAGACCACGTGTAACCACACCAGCCCAGGACTCCACATCCAACATCTTCATCTTCAAGACCGTCTGAAATCAGCCACCTGGACAACTGCTGGAACAATCGTTTTGTTTAACCAAACAATTTCTGCACAAACCAGCTCATATGCATGCTTGTTCTCCTCGTGGGAGTCTCCACCTGGCTGCAGTTTATCGTCGTAACCAACTTGAGTGGGCAAATGCTCACATTTTATGGTGTATGGCATGTTGGAGAGGTGTTCTCTTCACGGATGAATCCCTGTTTTCACTGTACAGGGCATATGGCAGACTGTGTGTATGGCGTCATGTGGATGAGTGGTTTGCTGATATAAACATTGTGAATTGAGTGACCCATGGTGGTGGTGGGGTTATGACATGGACAAGCATACGTTAGGGACAGCGAACACAGGGGCTGGTGCGGCTACATGTGGTTGTGAGGTAATTTGGAAGTTATGCTATATTCTCTGAACATGAACGTTCCTGCAGTCAGCATGCCAATCGCTGCTCCCTCAAAACTTGGACATCTGTGGCATTGTGTTAAGTGATAAAACTGCACATGTTAGAGTAGCCTTTTATTGTGGTCAGCCTAAGACACACCTGTGCAATAATCATGCTGTCTAATCAGCATCTTCATATGCCACACATGTGAGGTGGATGGATTATCTCTGCAAAGAAGAACTGCTCACAAACATGGATTTACTCAAATTTGTTAACAACAATTGAAAGAAATAAGCATTTTGTGTACATAGAAAAAGTCTTAGCTCTTTGAGTTCAGCTCATGAAAAAATGGGAGCAAAAAGCAAAGGTGTTGAGTTTTTTTTTGTGTATTTGATTGATAATACTCTGTAGAAATCTGATTTAATATTAAAGTGTGTTATTTTGTTCCCTTTGGAATCAAGCAGACATAATGACAAAAAAGCCGGAGCACTTTAACTAAGCTGAACCAAGAGGTCTGTGCTTCTTCGAGGGAAATTACATAAAAAAAATTAAATGCTAATTATTTTATTTTTTATTACAATGCACTGAAACAACCTTGTTCAGCAAAATTAGTTCAACAGGAATTATCAAAAAGATATCACTATAATATTAGGGTCACCCTAAAAAAAACGGATTCTCACTGCATGAACCAGTTTATGTTTGCAAAGTATACTATGAAAAAAAAAAAAAACACTGTCAAAACCACTAAACCACTCATACTGTTGTTTTGGTTCAAAATTATTTTAATAAGATGCTAAAGATAGAAACAGGTATTCTTCAGCTGCCCTACCTGTTGCTGTGAGATGTCAGTCAGCTGTGCAGCAACCATTTTCCTAAACTTTACCCCTCATTAAAAAATAGAAAGCCAACAGTTTGGAAATGTTACTGGTAGTAAAATAATAATAATAATAATAATAATAATAATAATAAAAAAATACAAATGATTGTAATTTGGTTACAACAGTGTGCACACTCATCAAGCCTTTAAGTTGACACTATTTGAAAATAAATGTTTACAACAATAGTTAGCTTGCGCTAGCTGATATCAGCTTGTTGGACTCCTAGTACTAGTTTTCAAAGATCAGAATTACAAAAATATGAAATTTCTGCAGAACAGAAAAGTTACTTTGGACTATGACTAAATGTAGCAGCTTCTAATTCTATTTGGGGGTTTAAAATGCAGCATTGGTAAATAAATAAAGATAAATCATGCTGTCTGTCCTAACCTCACAGCGTTCTGTACTGAGCTGTGACTCTGACATATTTCTTCTTTTTGGACATGGATGTGAAATTCCATCAAAACTGTTTACTCTTTAACATAAAATTAATTATGGGTGTGAAGAGAAGAGCCTCCATGTTTAGTGGAGATCACAAACAATGTGTAATTAAACGTGGCTTGCAGGAAAGCCACATAAATTGTGTTTATTGTCAGTAGGTTTAGCCAGCAGCAAACACATGATGATGGTTGTCAATGTGGAACCTTTCAAATGGTGCAGTATATATGTATCCCTTCCCGTTGTGCATCTTTAGTGTCCTGTACTTAAAAACATCATGTTTGTCATTCTCTAGTCTTGCTACTTCAGAGGTATCCGAGTCTCACGACAAGCATAGATAATCAGTTTGTATCAATCCTGTCACAAGGCAAATTTGATAAAGTGGACAGTAACTGTGTTTCCATCTATTTTCAATTCGAATTTTGAGCGAATTTTCGAAAATTTGCAAAAATGTAAATAAAAATTAATGCGAATCAGAAGTGTTTCCATCAACTGGCTTGAAGCGAATCCACCAGGCCACGCAGAGTGGCATCACGTCAGACGTCAACGTTACGCATGTCTACAGTAAACAGGAAGTAGCGGTTGAAAACAGGAACCGAACCACACATCTCGGCAAAATGGAGAGAATATTTCAGGAATGTGTTGCTATCGGGCAAGTTGTATTTATTCTGTCATGCCAACTAGTTTTAGCGATGTTACATGTTGTCCAGAGACGAAGAGAAAGACATGTAATCTTAATGCATGCAGCAATGGCCACCATGAATGTTCGCTACGTCAGAACTGAGTCGGCAAATCTGTTTCCATCTCTCGTTTTGCGCATCAGCTCTGTTTCGAAAAACCCAAAAACCACCTCAAGCGAGCGTATCAACTTTTTTGCGAATTAGAGGAAGTTAATTCGAATCGTGCCGTTTCCATTCACCTTTTCTGATGCGATACTTCAAAATGCGCATCAAGAAACCTTGATGGAAACACGGCTAATAACCTAAAAAAAAGGTGACATTTACCTCTAAAAGGTGCTACCATCCTTGTCCGTTTTTCACAGTTTTTCACAGTTTTTCACAGTTTTTCACAGTTTTTTGCAGTTTTTTGCAGTTTTTCCACAGTCTTTGTGTGAAAGCCTACACAAGTTCCCATGAATCTTATCTGATAACTTGTGGCAGCTACATACTGTGGAGGAAGCTTCAGAAGACGAGCATTGATTTCAAACAAATCCGAGTAGACATCTCCCGTTTCTGGTTCGCTACACCTTTCCTCAGCTAATGAGCAGCCATCTTTATTCCCTTCTGAATAAGATTTCTTATTTCATGCTTTGTGTCAGGATTCACTGGCGACTGTTGTCAGAGAGCGGACATGGAGGAGAAAAAAAAAAGTATGATGGCTAATCCTGAGCTTTAAGACAGACAACTACAAACTGAAATCCCTTCTGAGCAGCTGTAAGCCTTTGGTTACTTGTCACCCATTAGAATTGTGTATCCTTCAAACACATTACCTTAGGTCACAATGCTGGCCTGTTTTGTGTGACGCAGCAGCTGCTTGGAGCAGACAGTCACTAAAAAGTCAAAAAGCAAAAAGCATGCTCCCAGCCTTTTGATCATATTTGGATTTACACTGGTTCTTTTTGCTACCTGTGCACTCGAATCACTATTTTGCTTATCAGGTACTGAGGTAAAACCTTTTGTAAAATCCCTCTTAGGTGTTGTGCATAAGGATTGATGCAACGCTTCACTCTGCTTGGTGTTTCCTGCATTAGAACGCCACCCATAGATTACATCACTTCTGAAACTTGCATTTGGTCTGTCAAGCAGCATAGGCCCTTTTGGCTGCGGTGGTAATTTATATAAAAAGCACAGGGTTACTCAGGTCAACAAGACACTCAGAGACTCAGAAACAAAACAGGCATAAGTGGAAACATGGACATTTGGCCTTTATCTTAGGTAAAGTCTAGATTTAAAATAACATTGCTAGTCTATTGAAAAGGCATAACAAANGTATGTTGCCTTGAAGAGTAAGTTTTCACATCAACATGTGTCATGTATGTTACCTTGAAGAGTACGTTTTCACATCAACATGTGTCATGTATGTTGCCTTGAAGAGCACATGTTTTCACATCAACATGTGTCATGTATGTTGCCTTGAAGAGCACATGCTTTCACATCAACATGTGTCATGTATGTTGCCTTGAAGAGCACATGTTTTCACATCAACATGTGTCATGCATGTTGCCTTGAAGAGCACATGTTTTCACATCAACATGTGTCATGCATGTTGCCTTGAAGAGCACATGTTTTCACATCAACATGTGTCATGCATGTTGCCTTGAAGAGCACATGCTTTCACATCAACATGTGTCATGTATGTTGCCTTGAAGAGCACATGTTTTCACATCAACATGTGTCATATGTATGTTGCCTTAAAGAGGACATGTTTCCACATCAACATGTGTCATGTATGTTGCCTTGACGAGCACATGTTTTCACATCAACATGTGTCATGTATGTTGCCTTGAAGAGTAAGTTTTCACATCAACATGTGTCATGTATGTTACCTTGAAGAGTACGTTTTCACATCAACATGTGTCATGTATGTTGCCTTAAAGAGCACATGTTTCCACATCAACATGTGTCATGTATGTTGTCTTGAAGAGCACATGTTTTCACATCAACATGTGTCATGTATGTTGCCTTAAAGAGCACATGCTTTCACATCAACATGTGTCATGCATGTTGCCTTGAAGAGCACATGTTTTCACATCATGTGTCATGTATGTTGCCTTGAAGAGCACATACTTTCACATCAACATGTGTCATGTATATTGCCTTGAAAAGGACATGTTTTCACATCAACATGTGTCATGTATGTTGCCTTGAAGAGGACATGTTTTCACATCAACATGTGTCATGTATGTTGCCTTGAAGTGGACATGTTTTCACATCAACATGTGTCATGTATGTTGCCTTGAAGAGCACATGTTTTCACATCAACATGTGTCATGTATGTTGCCTTGAAGAGCATGTTTCCACATCAACATGTGTCATGTATGTTGACTTGAAGAGCACATGCTTTCACATCAACATGTGTCATGTATGTTGCCTTGAAGAGCACATGCTTTCACATCAACATGTGTCATGTATGTTGTCTAGAAGAGCACATGCTTTCACATCAACATGTATCATGTATGTTGTCTTGAAGAGCACATGCTTTCACATCAACATGTGTCATGTATGTTGTCTTGAAGAGCACGTTTCCACATCAACATGTGTCATGCATGTTGTCTTGAAGAGCACATGCTTTCACATCAACATGTGTCATGCATGTTGTCTTGAACTAAGAGCACGTTTCCACATCAACATGTGTCATGCATGTTGTCTTGAAGAGCACATGCTTTCACATCAACATGTGTCATGTATGTTGTCTTGAAGAGCACATGCTTTCACATCAACATGTGTCATGTATGTTGTCTTGAAGAGCACATGCTTTCACATCAACATGTGTCATGTATGTTGTCTTGAAGAGCACATGCTTTCACATCAACATGTGTCATGTATGTTGTCTTGAAGAGCACATGCTTTCACATCAACATGTGTCATGTATGTTGTCTTGAAGAGCACATGTTTTCACATCAACATGTGTCATGTATGTTGCCTTGAAGAGCACATGTTTTCACATCAACATGTGTCATGTATGTTGCCTTGAAGAGCAAATGTTTTCACATCAACATGTGTCATGTATGTTGCCTTGAAGAGCACATGCTTTCACATCAACATGTGTCATGTATGTTGTCTTGAAGAGCACATGCTTTCACATCAACATGTGTCATGTATGTTGTCTTGAAGAGCACATGCTTTCACATCAACATGTGTCATGTATGTTGTCTTGAAGAGCACATGCTTTCTCATCAACACAACGTCCAACGTCCATGTCCACCTGCTGTCTGCCCGACGCTTATGTGCAAAAGTCCAAGTGAGAGTAGGGCTGCACGGCAGAGCAGTGGTCAGAGCTGTCTCACAGCAAGAAGGTTGCAGGTTAGACTCCAGGCCTTTCTGGGTGGAGTTTGCATGTTCTCTCCGTGCTGCGTGGGTTTCCTCCCACAGACCAGAAACATGTTAGTCTGGTTGGTGACTCTAAATTGTCCCCAGGTGTGGCTGTTTGTCTCCGTGTCCCTGTGTTGGACTGTCCAGGTGTCCCCCACCTCTCACCAGTGACCCAGACAGGAGACAGCAGGTAAAGAAAATGGCTGCACGACGTGTGGGTGCAGTTTCTCACACGAAGCAGGAATGGACCAGAGATCCTGGTGAAGCTCTTCCTCAGGGCAGGAGTGTTGGAGGAGGAAGAGCTTCACTTGGTTCACTGCAGCTGTGACGTGTAGATCCAGGTGTGGCAGCTGTGACGTGTAGATCCAGGTGTGGCAGCTGTGACGTGTAGATCCAGGTGTGGCAGCTGTGACGTGTAGATCCAGGTGTGGCAGTTGTGACGTGTAGATCCAGGTGTGGCAGCTGTGACGTGTAGATCCAGGTGTGGCAGCTGTGACGTGTAGATCCAGGTGTGGCAGCTGTGACGTGTAGATCCAGGTGTGGCAGCTGTGACGTGTAGATCCAGGTGTGGCAGCTGTGACGTGTAGATCCAGGTGTGGCAGCTGTGACGTGTAGATCCAGGTGTGGCAGTTGTGACGTGTAGATCCAGGTGTGGCAGCTGTGACGTGTAGATCCAGGTGTGGCAGCTGTGACGTGTAGATCCAGGTGTGGCAGCTGTGACGTGTAGATCCAGGTGTGGCAGTTGTGACGTGTAGATCCAGGTGTGGCAGTTGTGACGTGTAGATCCAGGTGTGGCAGCTGTGACGTGTAGATCCAGGTGTGGCAGCTGTGACGTGTAGATCCAGGTGTGGCAGTTGTGACGTGTAGATCCAGGTGTGGCAGCTGTGACGTGTAGATCCAGGTGTGGCAGTTGTGACGTGTAGATCCAGGTGTGGCAGTTGTGACGTGTAGATCCAGGTGTGGCAGCTGTGACGTGTAGATCCAGGTGTGGCAGCTGTGACGTGTAGATCCAGGTGTGGCAGTTGTGACGTGTAGATCCAGGTGTGGCAGTTGTGACGTGTAGATCCAGGTGTGGCAGCTGTGACGTGTAGATCCAGGTGTGGCAGTTGTGACGTGTAGATCCAGGTGTGGCAGTTGTGACGTGTAGATCCAGGTGTGGCAGTTGTGACGTGTAGATCCAGGTGTGGCAGCTGTGACGTGTAGATCCAGGTGTGGCAGTTGTGACGTGTAGATCCAGGTGTGGCAGTTGTGACGTGTAGATCCAGGTGTGGCAGTTGTGACGTGTAGATCCAGGTGTGGCAGCTGTGACGTGTAGATCCAGGTGTGGCAGCTGTGACGTGTAGATCCAGGTGTGGCAGCTGTGACGTGTAGATCCAGGTGTGGCAGTTGTGACGTGTAGATCCAGGTGTGGCAGCTGTGACGTGTAGATCCAGGTGTGGCAGTTGTGACGTGTAGATCCAGGTGTGGCAGCTGTGACGTGTAGATCCAGGTGTGGCAGTTGTGACGTGTAGATCCAGGTGTGGCAGTTGTGACGTGTAGATCCAGGTGTGGCAGCTGTGACGTGTAGATCCAGGTGTGGCAGCTGTGACGTGTAGATCCAGGTGTGGCAGCTGTGACGTGTAGATCCAGGTGTGGCAGTTGTGACGTGTAGATCCAGGTGTGGCAGTTGTGACGTGTAGATCCAGGTGTGGCAGCTGTGACGTGTAGATCCAGGTGTGGCAGCTGTGACGTGTAGATCCAGGTGTGGCAGTTGTGACGTGTAGATCCAGGTGTGGCAGTTGTGACGTGTAGATCCAGGTGTGGCAGCTGTGACGTGTAGATCCAGGTGTGGCAGCTGTGACGTGTAGATCCAGGTGTGGCAGTTGTGACGTGTAGATCCAGGTGTGGCAGCTGTGACGTGTAGATCCAGGTGTGGCAGTTGTGACGTGTAGATCCAGGTGTGGCAGTTGTGACGTGTAGATCCAGGTGTGGCAGCTGTGACGTGTAGATCCAGGTGTGGCAGTTGTGACGTGTAGATCCAGGTGTGGCAGTTGTGACGTGTAGATCCAGGTGTGGCAGTTGTGACGTGTAGATCCAGGTGTGGCAGCTGTGACGTGTAGATCCAGGTGTGGCAGTTGTGACGTGTAGATCCAGGTGTGGCAGTTGTGACGTGTAGATCCAGGTGTGGCAGTTGTGACGTGTAGATCCAGGTGTGGCAGCTGTGACGTGTAGATCCAGGTGTGGCAGCTGTGACGTGTAGATCCAGGTGTGGCAGTTGTGACGTGTAGATCCAGGTGTGGCAGTTGTGACGTGTAGATCCAGGTGTGGCAGCTGTGACGTGTAGATCCAGGTGTGGCAGCTGTGACGTGTAGATCCAGGTGTGGCAGCTGTGACGTGTAGATCCAGGTGTGGCAGTTGTGACGTGTAGATCCAGGTGTGGCAGCTGTGACGTGTAGATCCAGGTGTGGCAGTTGTGACGTGTAGATCCAGGTGTGGCAGCTGTGACGTGTAGATCCAGGTGTGGCAGTTGTGACGTGTAGATCCAGGTGTGGCAGTTGTGACGTGTAGATCCAGGTGTGGCAGCTGTGACGTGTAGATCCAGGTGTGGCAGCTGTGACGTGTAGATCCAGGTGTGGCAGCTGTGACGTGTAGATCCAGGTGTGGCAGCTGTGACGTGTAGATCCAGGTGTGGCAGCTGTGACGTGTAGATCCAGGTGTGGCAGTTGTGACGTGTAGATCCAGGTGTGGCAGTTGTGACGTGTAGATCCAGGTGTGGCAGTTGTGACGTGTAGATCCAGGTGTGGCAGTTGTGACGTGTAGATCCAGGTGTGGCAGTTGTGACGTGTAGATCCAGGTGTGGCAGTTGTGACGTGTAGATCCAGGTGTGGCAGTTGTGACGTGTAGATCCAGGTGTGGCAGCTGTGACGTGTAGATCCAGGTGTGGCAGCTGTGACGTGTAGATCCAGGTGTGGCAGCTGTGACGTGTAGATCCAGGTGTGGCAGCTGTGACGTGTAGATCCAGGTGTGGCAGCTGTGACGTGTAGATCCAGGTGTGGCAGCTGTGACGTGTAGATCCAGGTGTGGCAGTTGTGACGTGTAGATCCAGGTGTGGCAGCTGTGACGTGTAGATCCAGGTGTGGCAGTTGTGACGTGTAGATCCAGGTGTGGCAGCTGTGACGTGTAGATCCAGGTGTGGCAGCTGTGACGTGTAGATCCAGGTGTGGCAGTTGTGACGTGTAGATCCAGGTGTGGCAGCTGTGACGTGTAGATCCAGGTGTGGCAGCTGTGACGTGTAGATCCAGGTGTGGCAGTTGTGACGTGTAGATCCAGGTGTGGCAGTT
This sequence comes from Garcialebias charrua, assembly GCA_038048925.1. Classification (NCBI taxonomy): domain Eukaryota; kingdom Metazoa; phylum Chordata; class Actinopteri; order Cyprinodontiformes; family Rivulidae; genus Garcialebias; species Garcialebias charrua. The sequence goes on along the minus strand of JBBPBX010017261.1, from coordinate 34,350 downwards.
GTGACGTGTAGATCCAGGTGTGGCAGTTGTGACGTGTAGATCCAGGTGTGGCAGCTGTGACGTGTAGATCCAGGTGTGGCAGTTGTGACGTGTAGATCCAGGTGTGGCAGCTGTGACGTGTAGATCCAGGTGTGGCAGTTGTGACGTGTAGATCCAGGTGTGGCAGCTGTGACGTGTAGATCCAGGTGTGGCAGTTGTGACGTGTAGATCCAGGTGTGGCAGCTGTGACGTGTAGATCCAGGTGTGGCAGCTGTGACGTGTAGATCCAGGTGTGGCAGCTGTGACGTGTAGATCCAGGTGTGGCAGCTGTGACGTGTAGATCCAGGTGTGGCAGCTGTGACGTGTAGATCCAGGTGTGGCAGCTGTGACGTGTAGATCCAGGTGTGGCAGTTGTGACGTGTAGATCCAGGTGTGGCAGCTGTGACGTGTAGATCCAGGTGTGGCAGCTGTGACGTGTAGATCCAGGTGTGGCAGCTGTGACGTGTAGATCCAGGTGTGGCAGCTGTGACGTGTAGATCCAGGTGTGGCAGTTGTGACGTGTAGATCCAGGTGTGGCAGCTGTGACGTGTAGATCCAGGTGTGGCAGTTGTGACGTGTAGATCCAGGTGTGGCAGCTGTGACGTGTAGATCCAGGTGTGGCAGCTGTGACGTGTAGATCCAGGTGTGGCAGTTGTGACGTGTAGATCCAGGTGTGGCAGTTGTGACGTGTAGATCCAGGTGTGGCAGCTGTGACGTGTAGATCCAGGTGTGGCAGTTGTGACGTGTAGATCCAGGTGTGGCAGCTGTGACGTGTAGATCCAGGTGTGAACTCACTGAAGACGTGGAGTTGGGTTGTAAATGTGAATCAGACGTTTTATTTCTCTCGCTGCAGTTTTCATCCATCCCAGGTGTAAACTTGAACGTTTGATGTTTGACGTTTTGAACAGGAGAAGGTAAAAACATGTTGAACCGTTTCTTTTAAGACGGACCAAAAACTTTTAAAGGGACGGTCCGGATCTTTTGAAGTGGGGTGCTACAAAAAGTCCTGAACAATTATTATCTTACCTGTTGTAGATGGATCTTTGAAGAGCCTGAGTTTGAACCGTGGTTGCTGCCATCTTAAAACAATTTCAGCCTCGACAAATTCAAACAAGCAGTTTATAAATTGTCCTTTTTGATTTGCAGCAGCAGCCAGCTGTAGCACTTCTGGTGAGAACGTCACCGGCAGAAACGTTCTGCAGAATAAAACTTTCCAACGCCAAATGTTTGTTTGAAAACAGCAGGAAGTGGGTCAGTTCAGATCATACCGATGAGCTAAAATCACAACAACGTCCTGTTTGGCACGGAACAAGTCGTGTGTTCGGATCCGTTTGGAGTTGTGCTGCAGCAGGTGACACACATGGAGCCGTGCACGGTACCGACCCGGCTCTGGCCTCAGAGCACGAACATATTTTGCACACATTCTTTCCTCTTGACTCACCTGATTATACCGTGTGGGCTGACATCAAGCTTTGTTGAAAGCTTCAGGAGCATCTTTGTGCCACCGTGTAATTACGTGAAGCACCTACTCCTCATTAGCAGCTTTGACGTGCACGAGCCGGCGCAGAAAGTTCATGTTCTGAACTGGGAGTTGTTGTTCAGGTGACAGCTGGACCTTTGTTATACAGACGCTCCAAAAACAGCTGCTAAAAGAGCTTTTATCCTCATGGATCCCTTTTTTAAAGTTATATTTTTATTTCTCTGAGCCCTGATCGTCTTCCTTCTGTCCACCTGAGGGTCGCGCTGGCCTCCTGGACAGTTAGGATCTAAATATAGTCCAGCTTCAGCGTTATCTGTGGCATATGGCAGGTAGACGTCGAGTAATTACGAGGCTGCGCAGCGATAAGTGCAGTCGTAAAATTATAAAAGTTATAAATGCTTGGAGGATGCATGCTGAAGCACCAGGAGGTTGTTTTTGTAGAGGGGGGATGGAAATACCCCCGTCCAGCCGTGCAGCTTGTGAGCAGGATAACTGAAAAAGAAGAGAGGACTTCCAGTTCAGTGTGGCTTCATCCACACGTAACACAGGAGACACCACCGTGTAAAGGTGCTGCTCATAACATTTAAATATCATGAAAAAGTTGATTTACTGGTATTTCAGTAATTCCATTCAAAAAGTGAAAATGTGTACAGTACATGTATGTATATACTGTGTATACATGCATATATACAGTATATATATATATATATATATATATACTGTATATATACAGGAAACCCTCGAGTTACGTCAGGGATCCGGACCTACGGGTGTGACTTAGGTCGATTCTGCCGTATCTCGCATACCAAAAACACGTGCCTGTCGTAGGTCCGCATTTCTGACGTAGGTCGCGGCTATACCGCTAACGGAGCGCTGCACACACATTTAACGGCATGAGACTGAACAAGCGGACATCTTCTTCTTCTTCTTTCGGCTTTTCCCTTTTCAGGGGTCGCCACAGCGAGTCATCCTCCTCCACCTCACTCTGTCCTCTGCATCCTCTGTCCTCACTCCAACTACCTCCATGTCCTCTCTAACTGCATCCATATATCTCCTCTTTGGTCTCCCTCTTTGTCTTTTTCCTGGCAGCTGCATTTCTAACATCCTTCTACCAATATACCCACTGTCCCTCCTCTGGACATGTCCAAACCATCTCAGTCTGGCCTCCCTAACTTTATCTCCCAGTTGTTTAACATGTGCTGTACCTCTGATGATCTCATTCCTGATCTTATCCATCCTTGTCACTCCTAAGGAGAACCTCAGCATCTTCATTTCTGCCACTTCCAGTTCTTTCTCCTGTCTTTTTGTCCATGTCTCTGTCTCCAGACCATACAACATAGCTGGTCTCACCACTGTCTTGTAAACTTTTCCTTTGACCTTTGCTGACACCTTTTTGTCACAAATCACTCCTGAAACTTTTCTCCATCCACTCCATCCTGCCTGGACTCTCTTTTTCACCTCTTTACCACATTCCCCATTTTCCTGGACAGTGGACCCCAAGTACTTGAAGTCCTGCACCTTTGTGACCTCTGATCCTTGTAGCCTCACTGTTCCACCTCCTCCCTCTCATTCACACACATGTACTCTGTCTTACTACGACTGACTTTCATTCCTCTTCTTTCAAGTGCATACCTCCACCTCTCCAAGTTCTCTTCCACTTGTTCCCTGTTCTCACCACATATCACAATGTCATCTGCAAACATCATAGTCCATGGGGATTCCTGCCTGACCTCATCTGTTAGTCGGTCCATCACCAGAGCAAACAAGAAGGGGCTCAGAGCCGATCCTTGATGCACTCCCACCTCCACCTTGAAGCTATCTGTCACTCCTACAGCACATCTCACCACTGTCCTGCTGTCCTCATACATGTCCTGCTGTCTCATACATGTCCTGCTGTCTCATACATGTCCTGCTGTCTCATACATGTCCTGCTGTCCTCATACATGTCCTGTACCAGTCTAACATACTTTTCTGCCACTCCAGATTTCCTCATGCAATACCACACCTCCTCTCTTGGCACCCTGTCATATGCTTTTTCTAAATCCACAAACACACAATGGAGTTCTTTCTGACCCTCTCTGTACTTCTCTATCAACATCCTCAAAGCAAAGATGCATCTGTGGTGCTCTTTCTTGGCATGAAACCATACTGCTGCTCACAGATAGTCACCTCTTGTCTAAGTCTTCCTTCCACAACTCTCTCCCAGATCTTCATTGTGTGGCTCATCAACTTAATTCCCCTGTAGTTGCTACAACTCTGTACATCACCCTTGTTCTTAAAAATGGGAACCAGCACACTTCTTCTCCATTCTTCAGGCATTTTCTCACCCTCAAATATTCCATTAAATATTTGAGTCAAAAACCTCACTGCCATCTCTCCGAGACATTTCCAAACCTCCACTGGTATGTCATCAGGTCCTACTGCCTTCCCCTTCTTCATTCTTTTCAGAGCTTTCCGGACTTCACCCTCACTAATCTTTCCCACTTCCTGGTCCACAGTTTCTATTACCTCCACTCTTCTTTCTCTTTCATTCTCTTCATTCATTAGCTCCTCAAAGTAATCCTTCCATCTTCCCATCACACACTCCTCACTTGTTAGAACATTCCCATTCCCATCTTTAATAAGCCTAACCTGCTGCACATCCTTTCCAGCCTGATCCCTCTGTCTTGCCAATCGGTACAAGTCCTTCTCGCCCTCTTTAGTGTCCAGTCTCCCATATAACTCATTGTACGCCCTCTGCTTTGCCTTAGCTACTTCCCTCTTTGCTCTATGTCCCATCTCCTTATATTCCTGTCTCCTCTCTTCAGTCCTCTCACTGTCATATTTCTTCTTGGCTAATCTCTTTCTTTGAATGGCGTCCTGCACTTCACTATTCCACCACCAGGTTTCCTTATCATCCATTCTCTGTCCAGATGACACACCAAGTACCTTCCTACCTGTCTCTCTAATTACTGTTGCTGTAGTAGTCCAGTCACTTGGAAGCTCTTTCTTACCAAATGTGAAGTAATTTTCCAGGTTTTCCCAGGTTTCCAGAGTTGCTGGGAACGCTCAGCAGAGGCGGCGCTGTAGCTCTGTGGTCAGGGCTGTGGCCCTCAACAGGTTTGAGCCCACAGTGCATCAGAAAGGACATCCCATGGAAAAGGACGCCCACATTTGTGCTGCAGGTTTATCCTGAAGACGGGAGCAGCTGAAAGAAAAACAACAAGGCGGCTCCAGTGGTTGCGTAACATCTCCACACTCTGAACACGGTGTGTCCAAATCCATGAACATCAAAAGCCACCACTGCAACTGAGTAAAAACACTGAGAAGAAGTCAAAGTGCAGGTTCTTCATGAAGTCCACCTCTCCAGGACTCGGTTCAACCTAAACGTGACACAAAATCTCAGCCGAATCCAGATTTAGTGATCTGATTCTCCACCACAGATCAAAGATCACTCAGCGTGATTGATCTGATCTGCAGGAAGAGCTTCATCCTCACAGCTGCTTCCAAACCTCACGCAGGGCGCCATTTTCCAGGGTAATGGAGCCTGCAGAGCCGGGGTGGGGGGTTGACACCCGCTCTCTGGAGCCTTCAGAGGGTGGAGGACCGCTGCCGCTCGTGGCTCTGGATTATCATCAGATTAGCATCGATCTGAGAAACCCACCAGACGCTGATTGGTTTTAAATTGAATCTGCAGCCTGATTGATGACGGCGTGCTGCGTGGAGCAGACGACACTCGTTTTAATTAAGCTGCTGCTTTTAATGAACGTGTTTTATGTTGGACTCAAACAAGAGTCTGTGCTCGGTCTGGGATGATCAAACTTCATGAACATGGAGCGTGGCTGCGAGGTGTTGGAGCGATTCATACGATGGGCTTCAGTTGGAGACGGGTCTGACTGCAGGAGGACCATGGTTGGATTCTTCTCTCTTTCATTTGGTCACACCTGGTGGTCACACCTGGTGGATTCACAGCACAGATCTTCTCAAAGACCTTCTTCTCCATGATGACCTAATGATGGAGACGAACTGTTACATGCTGCCAAACAAAAAGACATAGATGACGAGAGAACAACAAGTTTCCTGTGGTTTCAAACTGATGAAACGCTGATGTTTTACAGAAACGTGTGTGTTATAGTTGCCAAGTCCACCCATAAGCGACTTTGGGCTTGTTTAAAAAATGCTTTTTTTAAAGAACAAGAAGAAATGACAGAAGCTTCTCTGGAAGGACTGCTCCTCACCCGTCACCTTACAGGACAAACTTCTGAGTAAAGATCTTGACGTGTGTGAGCTCAGGTGTGTGTTGGGATCATTCTTAGCTACTATCACAAACATTTAGCTCACTATCTGTAAAACAGGCCAAGTTATAGCCACTAGCCGTGTTTCCATCAACGTTTCTAGATGCGCATTTTGAAGTATCGCAGCAGAAAAGCTGAATGGAAACGGCAAAATCCGAATTTACTTCCTCAAATTCTCCAAAAAGTTTATACGCTCGCTTGAGGTGGTTTTTGGGATGTTCGAAAATGAGCAGATGCGCAAAACGACAGATGGAAACAGATTTGCCGACTCAGTTCTGCCGAAGCGAACATTCACGTCACGTGACTGATCAGCTGTTTCCGCTCCGGACAACATGTAACATCGCTAAAACTAGTTGGCATGACAGAATAAATACAACTTGCCCGATAGCAACACGTACCTGAAATATTCTCTCCATTTTGACGAGATGTGTGGTCGGGTTCTGTTTTCAACCGCTACTTCCTGTTTACTGTAGACATGCGCAGTGCTGACGTCTGACGTAATGACGCTGACGTCTGACGTAATGACGCTGTGCGTGGCTTGGTAGATGCGCTACAAGCCAGCAGATGGAAACACTTCTGCTTCGCATTAATTTGTATTTACATATTTGCGAGATTTCAAAAATTAGCTCAAAATTCGAAATGAAAATGGATGGAAACACGGTTATTGTTTTGTTTTCTATCACTCACTCTCTGTGGCAGCAGGAGGTAAAAACACTGATTGTGAAGTGCAGGGTTTCCACGGGCTGCCCTGCAGCTAAAGCTTCCTGAGATCTGATCTGAGGTCTGTTGTAATGTGACAGCAGCAGCACCCCCGTCCAGATGTTTTATACACGCGTTGTAGTTTTCCACTGACATAATGAGAGGCTCAGACGACTCGGCCCACGGCGGCCTGACAATAGGACTTAATGCTGCTGAATTAGACGGTTCTGGTGCCGGTGTCAGGCCCGTCAGCCCCGCGTGCTGGGACCTGCTCACGGCATCACTCTGCTGCTATTTGTTTGTCTGAAAATGAACCAGATGTGCAGAACAGCAGCCGATTTGGAGGTGGCGGCGCACTCATTACCATCGTCTTGGAGCGTGCATCACTAGTGTAGAAGGACACGTTTCATTTACTCTAACTCCAAGGTCACAAATCAAGGTCAAAGTTATACAAGGTCTGTGCCAGTCCGGGTTGTTGCCATAGATTGTTGTCGATGGGCGTATACTGTGGCAGTACTTTAGTTTAAATTTGAACTTCACTACTGTGATCCTGTCTATTATTATTATTATTATTATTACTATTACTATTATTACTATTATTATTATTATTATTATTATTATTATTACTATTATTATTACTATTACTATTATTACTATTATTATTATTATTATTACTATTACTATTATTACTATTATTATTACTATTATTATTATACAGGTAGTCCCCGACTTACGAGCGCTCTGACTTACGAGGTCCCGGACTTACGAGCATGCATCTCATTAAAAAAAAAAAAAAATTTTTTTTTTTTTTTTACTTTTTTTTTTTTTTTTTTATAAATGAATACATGTACAGTACTGGACAGTCACCAAGCACTTAGCCTATCCTAACACAGTTTTTAAAGATGAAGGAATAAGTTGAATTGTCTGCCTTTCACATAAAGGGAGCAAGCTCCCTATGGAGCCTGCAGGGAGGAGGGAGACAATTCAACTGACTCCTTCATCTTTAAAAACTGTGTTAGGATAGGCTTAAGCCCGAGATACACTCATGCGTCCTCAGGTACGCCACCATACGCGCGCATTTTGTGCGCATGTGTCTTGCTGATATGCTTCAGCATATGTCAGAAACTCAGCTCCTTGTTGTAATATGAGCAGCTGCACACGGAGGGGACTCAACTGAGCTCGCTGATTGGTTACTTGCTGACACGCCTACTGAAATGATTGACAGCCAGCTCATGTAGCGCCTTGAAGACCGCGGCGGTGTTCATGCGGTGTTTCTACTATATATGTTGTAAAAAGTTCTCTCAGAAATAAAAATAATAACAGGGAGTGCTTTTCCTGCAGCACACAGCCCACCAGGGATATTTAAAACATCGCCGCACCCAGGTAGGACCTGAATTCATTCATTTCAATCATCGAGTGAACGGAGGAAGAAGCGGTTACTTGACTTTAGGCAAAAAAACAAAAGAAAAGGCCCGATCAGCGATAAAGAAGGGGAATTTATTTAATTTGTGTAACATACAAAACAGTCCGGCGCCGGGGAAGTTTATGTTCAGACACCGCGCATCGCGTATGCGTAGTAAAAAAAAACTTTTGCGCGTACGTGCCCTGAGGGGCTACGCGGGGCTACGCTTTTGCCACAGCGTACGTACGCTGCGTATAGGCGTATCGTGAGGACGCATGAGTGTATCTCGGGCTTAAGTGCTTGGTGACTGTACAGTACTGTACATTTATCTATTTATAAATAAAAAACAATAAAAAAATAAAAATACTGTATATACTGTATATTTTTAATAAATAGATAAATGTACAGTACTGTACAGTCACCAAGCACTTAGCCTATCCTAACACAGTTTTTAAAGATGAAGGAGTCAGTTGAATTGTCTCCCTCCTCCCTGCAGGCTCCATAGGGAGCTTGCTCCCTTTATGTGAAAGGGAGACAATTCAACTTATTCCTTCATCTTTAAAAACTGTGTTAGGATAGGCTAAGTGCTTGGTGACTGTCCAGTACTGTACATGTATTCATTTATAAAAAAAAAAAAAAAGTAAAAAAAAATATATATATATTTTTTTTACTATGTGATCCTACTTACGAATTTTTGACATACGAGCGCCCCCTAGGGACGGAACTCGCTCGTAAGTCGGGGACTACCTGTATATTATTACTATTATTATTACTATTATTATTATTATTATAATATAGTTTCTGAATTCTGTACGTTTTTCAGCATCATTTTCATTTGCACTCATCTTAACTTTGTTTCAGCCTAAAGCAGCAAAAATGAGCTCTCTCCACTTCCTTCTGGTAATTTAAGCTTCTTTCTGCCTTTTCAGCTACTTTTCAGCTGTTTTTATTTTTTGGCTGATTTCCTTTTTTTCCAGATAATTTTACCTTTTGTGCTCATGTCTGTTATTTATTTTTTATTTTTTTCCAGCCTAATTGGGCAAAATTGTGCTCTCCCCAATGCCTTCTGCTCATTTAAAGCTGCACTATGTAACTTTGTAGTGCAGTCTGTAACTTTTCTAACAATATATTTTTAACATATTTCTTCACTCTGTCACTATCTACTGACAGACTGATGTTAGACAAAGTAATCTCTGAAAAAAACTATAGTCCCCTTGCTTCTCTATCAGCATTTATAAAAACACTAAAAACACAGAGTGACCCGCCGTTAACCAGCCAATAAAAACAGAGCTTGAATTTGAATTTCAGCAGAGCAAGGGGGGCAGAGCCATATATGGCTCTGAGGGGGAGGGATCAGAATGCTTTGCCTGTTGAAAATATTTCTAAGTTCTGTGCTCTACAGAAAGTTACACATAGCACCTTTAAGCTTGTTCTGTTTTCAGCTAACTTTTTAGCATTTTTAGCTAATTCCATCGGTTTTCATATAAATTCAAGTTTTTGTGGTAATTTCTGCTCTAATTAACTTCTTTCTGTTAATTTCATCTTGTTATGCTCCTGTCAACGTATTTCTGCTAATTTCAGTTTTTTCTACTATTTCAGCTACTATTTAGCTATTTTTGTGCAAAATTTTGATTTTTCAGCCAATTCCACTTGTTTATTTATTTATTTTAACTCATTTCATTTCAGCTCCTTCCATTTCCTTCTGGTAGTTTAAGCTTCTTTCTGTCTGTTTGGCTACTTATTTGGTGCTAATTTCAGCTGTTTTAGCTACCGGTAATTTCCCATTTCTTGTGCTCCTTTCTGTTCATTTAAACTTCATTCAGAAAATATGTGTTCTTCCTGCTTTCTTCTGCTAACTTAGGCTTGTTTTTCCACTTCAGCTACATTTCAGCATGTTTTAGCCAATTTCAGCTGTTTTTTTAGCAAGTTCTTCAGCAATAAGCATTCACACTGCCTTTTCACAGGAAATGCAGTTTCTCTAGTTAGCTACAGCGCTGTCATTTCTCAGCATATTGTAAAATATTCTTATTTTAATCCTCCGGTCTGAAAAACCATGCGCAGTGTGCATTTGTCTGAGAAGCACTATCGGCTTTTTGTTTATGAGGTTCTAGACGAGACTAGACTCGCACATAAACATTCAGCACACTTAGAAGCCAGAGTCGCAGGAAATCTGCTGCCGCCTTTAAAATCTGTTGTGCATTTAGCTGTCCAGGACAGATGTGCAGCAGCTGCTTACAGAGACGTTACTAAAGTGTGCAGACTCTCAACCACAGCTAAATGAGCTAAAGGTTTGTAGATAACAATCATTAAAATTAGCACAACACAAGAGCTGAGTGTCTTCTCCAGGTGGTTGTTACCGCAGGTGCCGCAGGTCGTGTCCCACGTGTTTGAGCCTGCATGAGTCTGGATGTGGTCCTGCACCCAACGAGAGTCATGTGACCTCCTGTCAGGTCTGAGTCATGTGACCTCTTGTCAGGTCTGAGTCATGTGACCTCCTGTCAGGTCTGAGTCATGTGACCTCTTGTCAGGTCTGAGTCATGTGACCTCCTGTCAGGTCTGAGTCATGTGACCTCCTGTCAGGTCTGAGTCATGTGACCTCCTGTCAGGTCTGAGTCATGTGACCTCCTGTCAGGTCTGAGTCATGTGACCTCTTGTCAGGTCTGAGTCATGTGACCTCCTGTTGGGTCTGAGTCATGTGACCTCTTGTTCTTCTCATTTCACCCAGCTGATGTGATGAAGATTAAACGGAGAACGAGATTAGACCTCCTCATACATGTTTCAGTGTTCCTGTTCACACGTGTGATTACAGCAGAGACACGTGTCTACACCAGAGAATGAGCTCGAGGGATGAGGTCATGTTGAACCTGCTGGAAGAGAAGAAGTTGATGAGAACATCTGGTGAAGACAACATGACTGGATCAACATCTGTATGGTTTCATGTTGACTGCTCAGGTGTGATGAACGCATCATGCAGCTGGTGTGAGGCAGCGCTCTCCACATCTGTTTACATCACAAACTAATTTCAGACGCACTGAGGAAAACATCAATCAATCAATCAATCAATCAATCAATCAATCATATGTTTCATGGGGAACTTTTTTTTTTTCTTAGCTTGTTGGCTTGTTAGGGCAAGCTTAGAGGTTAGTTTGTACAGTTGTTGTTGTTTTTCTGGCTTTTTCATATTCAGGGTCTCCACAGAGAGTCCTCCTCCACCTCACTCTGTCCTCTGTGTCCTCTGTCCTCACTCCACCTACCTCCATGTCCTCTCTAACTGCATCCTTATGTCTCCTCTTTGTCTTTTTCCTGCAGCTGCATTTCTAACATCCTTCTACCAATATACCCACAGTCTCTCCTCTGGACATGTCCAAACCATCTCAGTGTGTCCTCCCTAACTTTATCTCCCAGTTGTTCAACATGTGCTGTACCTCTGATGATCTCATTCCTGATCTTATCCATCCTTGTCACTCCTAAGGAGAACCTCAACATCTTCATTTCTGACACTTCCAGTTCTTTCTCCTGTCTTTTTGTCCATGTCTCTGTCTCCTGTCTTTTTGTCCATGTCTCTGTCTCCTGTCTTTTTGTCCATGTCTCTGTCTCCAGACCAGACAACATTGCACACATACAAAAGTTCGGTGGTCTGTGGTTGTGTCAGGAAGGACATCAGGCATTGAAACAATCACCCAGTCTTCATGCGAGGTAGTTCGCTGTGGCGACCCCTGAAGAAGAAGCAGCCGAAATAAGAAAAAGTATGAAGACAGAATTCAGGACGACGTCTGAGTCTGATTTGTCTTCATGGATTTTGTTCAATCGATGCTTGTGTCTCCATCTTGACATGTCCTTTGTGTAGCAGTGAGTGTTGTCTGTTAGTGAAGCTGCTGTTGGTGCGTCTACATGAGCTGACCCAGGAGCTCCGTCCCTCCACCCTACACCCTCCACCCTCCACCCTACACCCTACACCCTCCACCCTCCACCCTCCACCCCTACACCTTCCACCCTACACCCTCCACCCTCCACCCT